>ML106752.1:336006-407474 GCA_003697995.1 Taxidea taxus jeffersonii
ACACACACACACACACACACACACACACACACACACACACACACACATCTGTCCTCGCTATATGATTTTCCTATACACACACACATGTGTGTGTGTGTGTGTGTGTGCATGCACGCACGTGGTATCTATATCTCACTAGTTGAAAAGTGAAAATGTTGGTTGATGGTCCTGTGTTTGGCTTATTTCTCCAGAGAATTTTGTACCTATAATCACAGCTCTACATAGTACTCTTGGGGTACTGTTGTCCAGAATTTCCTGTTCTCTGGGGGAAAAATATGGGTTACTCATTGTCACATATTAGTAACCCTCTGAAAACAAGCTGTACATAGAGGAAAGCATAGCTAATTCTTGCAGCAACCAGAGACCTTTTTGTGCCCTGCCAAGGCAATGTTACAAAACTATTACATGGAATACAACTTTAACAGTAACATTTGAAAATAACTGAATTCTCAACTGAAGGATACTCACTAAGAGCCCTAGCTTATTTTCTTCTAAATAAGTATATTTTGTATATTAAGTATATTTTGCTCTATATCAAATGTTATTCTCTTGCCTAGGTTATTTCTACCTGCAGGAAACATATAACACAAAACAAATTAATACAAAAACTGTGAGGAAAAGGATTAAGAGTGAACACCTAACACATTCATAGGACATTCCAAAGTTTAGCTCTGTTCAGAATGCTACAATACTCACAGATAGCAAGAAGCAGCTCAACAAATACAGAGAGGTAATTACAGTTGTGAAGTCATTATCAAGAAGTAAGAAGGAAAAAAAGTTCAATCAGTTAGGACATCACAAAGATCAATGGCATCAACAAATACAGCCATATATTCCAAATTGCGTATTATTCAACTTTTCCCGAAGACTGACAGCTCCTGGAGAGAAGGGACCATGCATACACATTTTGATCAAGCAGGATTATTTGACATTGTATTATAGACAGCAAAATGTCTATTAATGTTTACTATCAAAAAAAAAAAAAAAAAAGCCAGGGCGCCTGGGTGGCTCAGTTGTTAAGAGTCTGCCTCCAGCTCAGGTATGACCCCAGTGTCTTGGGATCAAGCCCCTGCGTGGGGCCTCTGCTCAGTGAGAGGCCTGTTTCTCCCTCTCCCACTCCCCTACTTGTGTTCCTTCTCTTGCTGTGTCTCTCTCTGTCAAATCAAATCAATCAATCTTTTAAAAAAAGCTATAGTGTTGAGTATTTAACCTAAAGATACAAATGTAGTGATCCGAAGGGGCACATGCATTGAATGTTTATAGCAGCAATGTCCACAATAGCCAAACTATGGAAAGAACCTAAATGTCCATCAACAGATGAATGGATAAAGAAGATGTGGTATATATATACAATGGAATACTATGCAGCCATCAAAAGAAATGAAATCTTGCCATTTGCGACAACGTGGATGGAGCTAGAGTGTATTATGCTTAGCGAAATAAGTCAATCAGAGAAAGACAACTATCATATGATCTCCCTGATACAAGGAAGTGGAGATGCAATGGGGGGAACGTAGGGGGGTAGGAAAAGAATAAATGAAACAAGATGGGATTGGGAGGGAGACAAGCCAAAAGAGACTCTTAATGTCACAAAACAAACTGAGGGGGACCAGGGGGAGGGGTGTAGGGAGAGGGTGGTGGAGTTATGGACATTGGGGAGGATATGTGCTATGGTGAGTGCTGTGAAGTGTGTAAACCTGGTGATTCACAGACCTGTACCCCCGGGGCTAATAATACATTGTATGTTTATAAAAAAATTTTAAAAATTGTAAAAAGCTGTAGTGTAAAGTCACAAAAAAATAAAAACTCATTAGTTTACAAAGGAAGTTTCTGTTGATACAGAGGTACTTTCCTCCACTGTTTTCATATAAGCTCCAAACTTTCAGAAACAATGACAAATTTGCACAGGAGTCTGCACAAAGGAGGAATGAGTGGAAGTTAGTGAGATTAATGTCTCTAAGGTGTGCACACATATCTGTATTTCATTTCATCCTACCTTTCCTCAAACCAAAGATAAATAAATTACAAAAACGGATTCAGAACAACCTGGCCTGTTCTCTTTTCCAATAACATTAAATAGATAAATTGTATATGTAAAAATTGCATATAGTATATTATACATGATGTATTATATATGTTAAAATATGCATGTATTATACCTATAAAAGTAGCTAGGTACTATGCCTTGTTCTAAGCACTTTCACATATTTTCTTCCTTCATCCACATAATAACTCTAAGAAGTTGAAATGATCATCCATGAGACATAAGAAAATTGAAAGAGCCTGATGTTAGGTGACTTCCCCAAGGTGAGCCAGTTAGTAAGTGGCAAAGCCGGAACTCTTAAGCCAGGCAGTCTGACCCCAGAGCCTGGGCTGTGAACCTCCATTCTGTGCTGTCTGCATTGAATACCACAGCATGCAGTGACCATGGAGAGACAGTGAGAGCAGAAATAAGCAAAATCACTTACAAGTGGAAAATGAAAAAGTAAAAGCTTGACAATGAAACAGAGGTGGAGGGGAGGTAAGAAAGAAGAGGTAAAGAAGGAAAGGGAGGAAAAGGGAAGAAAGATAATACACAGATACTAACAAAAGATCTAAGTACCATGAGCTTCTGTGTCCTCGCTGTACGATTTTCCTAATGATACCAGAGAGTGATGAGAACCCCTTCAGTGACTCTTCATTGCCTTTCAACTCATTTCAGCAGAAAATGTGGGTAACTGCCACATCAAAAAACTCATAAAAGAAAATACCAAAATATGTATGAATCATACTCCAACTTCTACTCCTGAAAATTGTCTGACTTCTTCATTGTCAGTAAAATACTGAGTGTTCCTTGAATGAAGTCATCATCACAGCATTTTCTAGCTCAATTCAAAATACAAAAGACCATTGGCCTATATTCAACGTCTTTTCCAAATGAGGCTTGTAGGCGATACTGAGAACTAGAAGCATCAACCCCCTCCCCCAAATAGAAGTTTATACTGAAACTTTGCTGAGATGTCTGTCATTCATGAATGATAGAGAAAGAGGAGAAGCAGCAATAGTGGTACAATTAATAGAAAAATTATGGCCAACAGCCATGATCTGTGTGTGTGCTAAATGAATTTCCCCTACAAGAGAAACAGCAGAGTGTTTGGGGTAGGTGACAGTCCTATAAATGAACTCAGAAGAATCACAGATTCTTCTCATTTTATGATTCCATGTATCTATAAATTGACAGCATAATGATATATTCCAAAAGAGAAGTTGAGAGGCTCAAGTTCTGGACTCTGCTCTCAATGTTGGGCAACTTACCTTATCTTTCTGGGCCTGAGTTTCCATATCTTTATTTAAAAAAAAAAATTTTTTTTTATTGTGTTATGTTAGTCACCATCATTAGTTTTTGATGTAGTGTTCCATGATTCATTGTTTACATATAACACCCAGGGCCCCATGCAATACATGCCTTCCTTAATATCCATCATCGGGCTAACCCATCCGCCTACCCCCTCCCCTCTTAAACCTTCAATTTGTTTCCCAGACTCCAGAGTCTCTCATGGTTTGTTCTCCCCCTCCAATTGCCCCCACTTCTTTATTCCCTTCCTTCTCCTAATGCCCTCCATGTTCCACAAATAAGTGAAACCAAATGACAATTGACTTTCTCTGCTTGACTTCTTTCACTCAGCATAATCTCCTCCAGTTCCGTCCATGTTGATGCAAAAGTTGGGTATTCATCCTTTCTGATGGCTGAGCAATATCCCATTGTATATATGGACCACATCTTTTTATCCATTCATCTGTTGAAGGGCATCTTGGTTCTTTCCACAGTTTAGCTATTGTGGACATTGCTGCTATGAACATTGCGGTGCATGTGCCTCTTCTCTTCACTGTATCTTTGGGGTAAATACCCAGTGGTGCAATTGCTGGGTCATAGTGCAGCTCTCTTTTTAACTTTCTGAGGAGACTCCACACTGTTTTCCAAAGTGGCAGTACAAACTTACATTCCCACCAACAGTGTAAGAGGGTTCCCCTTTCTCCAAAACCTAACATTTGTTGTTTCTTACCTTGTCAGTTTTTGCCATTCTAACTGGTGTAAGGTGGTATCTTAGTGTAGTTTTAATTTGAATTTCCCTGAAGGCTAATGATGATGAACATTCTTTCATGTGTCTGTTAGCCATTTGTATGTCTTCTTTTGAGAAGTGTCTGTTCATGTCTTCTGCCCATTTTTTGACTTGATTATTTGTTTGTTGTGTGTTGAGTTTGAGAAGTTCTTTATAGATCTTCAAAATAATGTACCTTGTCAGCTTTTAGAATCTATGACTTTTCGGGGTGCCTGGGTGGCTCAGTGGGTTAAAGCCTCTGCTTTCGGCTCAGGTCATGATCCCAGGGTCCTGGGATCGAGCCCCGCATCGGGCTCTCTGCTCAGCAGGGAGCCTGCTTCCCCCCCTCTCTCTCTTTGTCTGCCTCTCTGCCTACTTGTGATCTCTGTCTCTCAAATAAATAAATAAAATCTTTAAGAAAAAAAAGAATCTATGACTTTTCATTTACAACTGCATTTGGTGATCACCATTTGGCACATACAAGCCAGCATGTGGGCACAGTTGCCTACATGCACGTGGGTGCACTCACACACAAATTTCTAGCTTGATATTGTGACTTTCTATAGCCCAGGTAGAACTCACACTCATTTTATTAAAGACGAGTGTTTATCTAACCTAAAGATTTCTTTGGTAGTGCATTTAACACCTCATGAGAAAACCTATTCCAAAAAAAAGAAAAAGAAAGAAAGAAAAATGAAAACTTATTCCAATATATCCTAACGCCAACTAAAAGGAATCTTCTCACAACTTAAAATTTAATTTAATTTTCTCACAACCTAAAACAACTGTTTTAGAATAGAAATTTTAGCCATATATTAAGGTAAATAAAAATAGTGTGTTCTTCTGTGACTGAGATAGGTCATTGAATGTCAGCTTATGTTTGATGAAAGCAAAGTCTTTGCACAGAAGAAATTGGAAACCAAGGTACATTTAGAGGATGAAAATAAAAGCTATAAAGGTGTTATGCAAAATGGAAATAAAGACCAGTAATCAGTCTGGTAAATATCCCAAAGTTTAAAATGAGAAAAGTAATAGAAGTATTAGGATGTGCTTATCTTCACATGCAGTCATGTGGGTCATCTGCAATGAGGCATCTGAAGCCTCATACACCTTAGAGGCCTAAAGTGTGCTTGCCGCATTTAGTCATGAAAAAACTTTAAAAGAGTGATATGAAGTCAATAAACATTGGCAAAAAAATTTTGTTCAGAATGAATACAAAGCTATAGTTCTTCACCTACCAGGAAGGTAGTTTCTTGTCTCCTCCACCAAGAATGTTCTACAGTGCTCTTCTTCTGTCACCCACCTACTAAAGTTTAGTGTTCCTAGGATTCCAGCCAAACTCACTTTCATGGAATAATCTCATTCACTCTAACAGGTTTAACAGCAGCTTATATCTGATGAGTTCTAAATATGTATCTCCAGCTGCAATTTGTACACTTCAAAGTCTACCAGTCTCTGCAACCTGTGTGTCTCACAGGAACCTCAAAGGCAGCATGTTCAAATTTAACTCACTATCTTCCCCTTCAGACTAGCTCATTCTCTTCTGCTTTGTTGTTTTTGGTTTTTTTTAAGATTTTATTTTTAAGTAATCTCTATACCCAAAGTGGGGGTTGGACTCAATCCCAAAACCAACAGTCACATGCTTCACCAAAGGAACAAGCCAGACACCCCTTGTCCTCCTATTTCCTTCTCTCCCGACCCCAACAGTATGATCATCCAGCCAAGAAATGAAGCTAGACATACAGACATTATTTCTGACTGTCTCTCACTCCTAGCATCCAAACAAGCAGCAAGTCATGCTGATTTTTACTTTCTAATTTTTTAGATCTAATTTATCTTACCTCCATTCTGACTACCTTTAGACAGGTTCTTATGTCTTATCTTGGCTATTAAAATAACATTTTAGTTGATCTTTTACCTCGTAAATTTATTCTTTGTGCAGCCAAGAGAGTGATCTTTGAAAAACACAATTCTATCCAGTTCTCTCCCTTGCTGAACATACTTCAGTATTTTCTAAGGCCTTTGAGCCTCTCCCACCCTTAGCATCACAAACAGGATTATACCCTCAGGAGCTGATCCCTCTGGATGAACCTCCAGGTTCATCTCTTATTACTCCATGACGTATTTGTTTTGTTTTAGCAACACTAAAATACTAGGATTCCTCCATACATCTGGCCTTAGCTAATATGTCTGTGATTTCAATATGCATTCTTTGTCCCCAAACACCGTGATGTCCTTCTTCAATCTTTTATCAACCTAGACTAATCTTTCACATCTGTTAATACTCAGCTCTGCCGGGGCACCTGGGTGGCTCAGTGGGTTAAGCCTCTGCCTTCAGCTCAGGTCATGATCTCAGGGTCCTGGGATCGAGCCCCACATCGGGCTCTCTGCTCAGCAGGAAGCCTGCTTCCTCCTCTCTCTCTGCCTGCTGCTCTGCCTACTTGTGATTTCTCTCTGTCAAATAAATAAATAAAAATCTTAAAAAAAAAAAATACTCAGCTCTGCCAACACCTCCTCTCAGAATCCTTTCTTCATTCACTTCCTCCTTGATAACCCTTCTCCCTTGTGCTTCCCAGCCCTGGGTTACTATCTCTGCCTTCCACTTAGAACATTGTATTGCTTTATTTCTTATTTCTGGGCTGATCTCTCTCCCTAGTGAGCTATGAGATCACTGAGGTCAGATTATTTGTCTAGCACAATATCTGGCACTCCAAAAATACTGAATTAAATAACTAATATAAATATGATACCAGATTCCTAACTTCAGTCTTTTGCTCATGTAGAGCATTTAAATGAATCTGGATATATAGGTGCTTATAACTAAATATAACTAACAACTAAAGCCATTTTTTCATTTGAAGGAAATACGCGACATATTCAGAGAGAAGTTAAGTCACTTATTTCCCGTCTCAAGGTCTGGAACACAGTATTACAACAGACTGTGATCGTGTTGATATAAAATGTTTGTGTGAGTATGACTGTTGTGGACAGAAACTTAAGAAGATTCTCCAAATCTGCTGTTTTATAGCTTGTTTGGTTTTGTTTAAAGTGTAGAAAAATTACAAGAAAATATCCTGCAATTAATCCCAGGTTAGCTAAACCCATGGGAAAGCAAGGCGCCAACATTTGATGTTTCAAGGACACTTGAGGGTACCTGGGCAGTGCAGTCAGTTAAGAGATGACTTCATTTAGACTCAGGTCATGATCTCAGGGTCCTAAGATGGAGCCCTGCCTCCAAATCCCCACTGAGTCTGCGTGAGATTCTCTTTCCCTCTCCCTCTGCTCCTCCTGCCTGTGTGCACTCTCTCTCTAAAATAAATAAATAAATCTTTTTAGAAGAAAAAATAAAGGACACTTGAGAAAGTGCTGAGATTTTAAAGCCTCCTGAGTATAACTAAAGCTTTGAGCATTTTGAGTGATGGTGATTGCTCTCATTCCTAGCTTAGAATCATTAAAATTCTACCAGAGCATGGTAAAAATGAGTAGTGTAATAAACTCTGGGCACTCTTGGTTTTATTTTTTCTGCATTTAAACTACTTATTTTATATGGTGTTAAGAGAATACTATTCTATAAGCAGTCTCCCAAACAAAATAATGAAAAGTGAAAGAAAGCAAGCCTTTAGAGTTAAATGATAAATCCCTTTAAGAATTATTTATACTTTGTAAAATATTCCTCTTTTTGTTTTGGATTTGAGCACTGTTATTGTGAAAATTGTCTATCCATATTTATAAAGATATAAATGAAAGTAATATCCTCAGAAAATGCCATCTGTACTCTTAAGTTGTCTCCTGGGGGAAGAGAAGATAAAATAAACAAGGCCTACTAAAAAGTATTTCTATAAGAAGTTCTTTTATGGAATGAAGGTAACAGAAAACTGGCAAAAGAAAGATCATAAATGTTAGAACAGCCCATAATAACATCTGCAAGGTCACTGTTAAAATACAATAAAAGAGTCTATATTGCCAACCTCTTAATCCCCTGTAACATTTTAGAAAAGAAAAGTGCCAGGTAGTATTGCCATTCATAAGATAGATGCCAAATGTTAACACCATAACAGGAAAATCCTCTTTGTCCATTTTTATGAGGAAAAGTAAACCCCAAATCATAGTTATTTATTGTTATAGAATCCTGAACAGTTACCTTACTCAAAAAAAAAATGTATACATATACACACATATACATTTTATCAAAAGGGGCCTCCCATACTGATACAGTGTTTCTAGCTTCTTTGGGAAACTAAAAACAACAATGAAATTAGAAATTCTACCTATCCTGGCTTTATCTAATATTTATGCTTCTTTTTTCAGTAAGAATGTATGTACACTTTTCTGTATGATACTGTAATGGCAGGTACATGGCCTTATGCATTTGGCAAAAACCTATAAAACCCTGAGAAATTTCCCAAGAATTACCCACTTTTGTGTTATGAGCATCTGAGAACGCTAGTGCCAGCTGTTTATAATCTTTACACTTCCTGATTTCTTAAATTCTAGTAGCAGGTCTCCTAATTCCCTAACTCTGAGCTCTTGGAACAATAGTATAATTTATAATTACTTGTATTATATATTGTCCTGTGTGGAATTCCTAGAATATGGTCATATATATTTATTATCTCTCCCATCATAGATGCCACAAAAGGGGAGAAATGTACAAAATCATAATCATAGTAAAGAACCAGAAGAGTCATCAGAAAACAGTATTTCAACAAAGGAAGGAGCCAAAGCAGATAAAGAAGTGATATTTAATGAAACAAAGTAAAATAAACCACAGTTTGAAGTGTCCAGAAGGGATACAAGTGAGGGAGAGAGAAATTGGGATTGCCTTGTCCAATCAAAAATGTTTAGAAATCTGAAACATCAAGTACAGTAAAGTCAGGAAAGAGCAGAGGAGTGAAAAGAATAACTAAGAATAAGAGTTCTAAGGCAAAGTCTCTGAATCTAGAAGTAGCCATTATGTCTCACTGCCAGAGGGAAATATTTGAAGACCCTTCCCTGAAAACAAAAACTTCACTGATATAATAAAGGAAAATACTAATAGCTCCACACTAAAGACCTCTACAATCTGCTATGTTCTGATCCTCCATAAAACCATCAATTCAGCCCCCTCAACCTAAAGCAAAATGCAAGTCAGAGTTCATTCAGCTTTTCATCTCTTGAACTTGAATAATAAGATGATGAGGGCTCATCAGGCATCTGAAGAAAACCTGCCTTGAAAGAAACAAAGGAAGATAAAATGACTCAAATGAAAAAAATAATGTTGAGAAAATTCGTTAATATTTTCACTACTATCCAAACAGAAATGTACGAAAATATTCCTTCAGTATAATAAAATCAACGTCAGAGAACCATCAGAGAACAAGAAAGAGCAAATAAAAACAGGATTGCTAAAATAAAAGATTCAACAGAAGAGTTAGGATATAAACATGAGACAAGTTCCTAGAAAGTAGAATTTCTTTTTTTCTTTTTCAAAGAATTTATTCATTTATTTGAGGAAGAGAGAGCAAGAGCACAAGCGTGGGGGGAGGTGGGAGGCAGAGGGAAAAGCAGATTCCCTGCTGAACAGGGAGCCCAGTGCAGGGCTGGATCTCAGAACCCCGGTTCTGAGAGCCGAAGGCAGACACTTAACTAAATGAGCCACCCAGATACCCTTAGAATTTCTTTAAAAGGCAAAAAATAAGATAGGAAAGATAAGAGACTGAAATTCATCTAAGAGATTCTAGATCCAACTAATATTCCTGGAATAAGAGAATGGAGAATATTGAAGATGAAAAATTATCACAGAAGTACCGTAAGGAGTATTTCACAGAGCTTATGGATTCAAATCTGAAGATTCAAAAGTCCCAGAGCAGTGGGTAGAGGTCACACCAATAAGCTAAGGTTGCTTAAGGAATTTGCTAGAGGACTACAAGGAAAATTTTATCAGCCACAAGAAGAAGCCATCCCAGGTATGATACTGAAGACTATGTTAGCCACTCCTTTCATTCCACTCTCCTGGAATCATTTCATTCATTCTCACAAGTTTAACTGCAATCTGCATGTGATGCCTCCTAAAATTACAACTCGAGTTGCAACTTCCATTCTTCAAGACCTCAAGTCTTCTCTACCTGCATATCTTGAAGGACAGTCAAATGTACCATATTTCAATTCGATTTACCATCCTTCCCCACATATTAGCTCTTCCTTCTGTTTCTTTATTCCTCCTGTTCTTGTTTTCCCTTCACGTTGTAAGGGCCAAGGGTACGCTACCCCAAAATGTGCCACTTTGGCATGCAGATTATTATTTTTTTTTAAAGATTTTATTTATTTATTTATCTATTTATTTGACAGAGATGTCAAGTAGGCAGAGAAGCAGGCAGAGAGAGAGGAGGAAGCAGGCTCCCCGCTGAGCAGAGAGCCCAATGTGGGACTTGATCCCAGAACTCTGGGACCATGACCGAAGCGGAAGGCAGAGGCTTTGCGCCACTGAGCCACCCAGCACCCCACTGGCATGCAGATTATTTTAAGCTGAAAACAATCAAGATCCAAAGACTCAGGAAGAAACTCTAAAATTTCCCCTAATTGCCTAAAAAGAATTTAGATAGAGGACATGCGCCAGTATGAGAGCTGTCACCATAGACAACCACATTATCATTTGAACTAGGGGTGGTAAGAAAAGAAGGAATTTAGCAAAGTTTGTTTGTTAAAATTCTAGCCTACGTCCCCTTGTCTCTGAACAGTCCAGCAAACATTTGTTTATGAGACATTTACTCTATTGTATCTTTCTGTGAATTGCTTTTCTTCTCCGTGAAGTTCCAGGCTCCCATCTCCTCTTTAATTCAGGATGACATATATCACTCATTTTGCCTCAGGATCTTTGGACTCTTATGTTTATGCAAATTCCCCACACATAGGAAATTATATTTGATTTTTCCCCTGTTGATCTGACTCATGCCAATTTATATTTTTTAAGATTTTATTTATTTATTTGACAGACAGACATCACAAGTAGGCAGAGAGGCAGGCAGAGAGAGAGAAGGAAGCAGGCTCCCTGCTGAGCAGAGAGCCTGATGCAGGGCTCCATCCCAGGACCCTAGATCATGACCTGAGCTGAAGGCAGAGGCTTTAACCCACTGAGCCACCCAGGCACCCTGTCTCATGCCAATTTAATTCTGAGTCCAACTATAAGAATCTAACAGAATGGAGAATTTTTTTTTTCTCTCCAACAATAGGACAATCATTCATCAAATAGAAACAACTCGATATTTGGGAGTCACCCAAGATTCTGTTCTCTCACACCATCAGCATACAAACAGCCACAGAGTTCTATCAATTTCACTTGCTTTAAAAAAAAACACAAAACTTCCAATCCATCTTCCCTTTTCCATTCTTACTAGCTTTATGTAGAGTCATATAAATGTGCAGTAATCAAAAGTACTATTGGCAAGGCACAAGACAAATTTATTATGGAACAGAATACAGGTCAAAACCAGATTATGTATATATGAAAACCTACCACAACAATGTGGAAATCTTATCATAATCAAGGTGGCATTTCAAGTAGATGAGGAAAATAGGGCTATTTAAGTATATGGTAATGGGACCAGGGCTTATCCATTTATGAAAAAAAAACGTTATAATCCTTTATGGCAAAAGCATAATCACATTTACAGATGGACTTAAAACTTAAATATAAAAAACAGAACTATGAAAGTATTAAAAGCAAAAACAGGAGATTATAAGACCTTAAAAGATTAAAGACTTCTTTAACAGAGGAGATAAGGAAAATACAGTATGCAAATCATTGAACAAAAAGCAGTAGAGGCTATCTTCCCCCTGTGGTATAAATAAGAGTGATTGTGAAAACTGTAAGCAATCTTTTCCCAATACATTTCTTTTCTTTGCTCCGTTTCTCTTCCCATACCCATCCTATTAAACTATTTTATAACTGTTGGGTGGGCGGCTCCGGGAATGCAGGAGGTACAATAAAAATGACTGCCAGGCAGTCATCTTCCGGGCCTCCCTCTTCCTTTGCCCATGACTCTCCCGCCAGAAAGACGTATGCCGAGGACACGTCACCAAAAATAAACAGATACCTATGTAGGAAACAGTAATATCAGGACTCCCCCTACCCTCCAATCACCAAATACTTTACCTTATATGGCTGTGAACCTATGCCCTGTCTTAACCCAAATAAATTAGACCCACTTGACCCCCTCCAGGGCACAACTTCCCCGACTCTCCTCTCCTGAGGCTCGGAACCTTGCCCGAGGGCGCCTTTAATAAACCTTGCCTTGCGCTTATTTCGCCTGGTGTCCTGTGTATCTCGCCTGAAAAATCTTACAATAATCTTGCTCTTTTTCTCTGAACTTCCTCATCCATATCATCATCATCTTGATTTTCAAGCCTAAATTCTCCAAACTGTGTCAGCCATTGCCCATGGAGCCTCCCTATCTCTTTGTCCATCAAATGCAAAACTCACAAGTGACTTTGAGTTATTCCATGAACCTATTCTACAGGCTTTGTTCCAAGCACCTTACATACCTCATTTTTAATCTACAAGACAACTTTCAAGGGAGGTTTTGTTACAGCCATTTGGGTATAATTTCTTCAGCCTCAGTCTCTTTTTCTTAGGGAAACCACATATATTTTTTTTACCTCTTTTAAAAAATTTAAATTCAATTAATTAACATATAATGTATTATTAGTTTCAGAGATAGAGTTCAATGATTTATCACTTTCATATAATACTCAGTGCTTGTTATATCACATGACCTCCTAATGCCCATCCCCCATCCTTCTCCCCTCTAGCAACCCTCAGTTTGTTTCCTATGATTTAGAGTCTTTTATGGTGTGTCTCCCTCTCTGATTTTGCCTTGGAAAACCACTTTTCTAAAAAGCTGACATATACTTACCTTAAATAATTTACATATCAAGCAAAAAACAAGGATGAAATGAAAACAAATGACTGTACAATTTCACCACCAGACAGAAAGCATTAACATTAGGTAAACATGATTCCAGACATCTAAGAATGTATTATGATAGATGGTTTGGTAGACAGAGAGAAAGAGAAAGAGAAATGAGAAAAATATTTTCCTAAAAATGTGAATTATATGCTACTGTTATTTTATTTAAAATTACTAAATTTAATTATAATTGATATCAACAGAAGGAAAATAACTTAAAGATATAATTATTAAACTTTATATAGCCTGTGTGAGAAAAAGCAGACAACTCACTTTCCTCTATTTTGAAAAAAAAAAAAAAGAGCATCTTATTGTTTTCACATTGTCTCCTTCTATCCTCCCTTCCCTTCCTCCCATCCTCCTCTCTCTTCTCCTAATTGTTATTCTTACAATAACCAGGTTTATAACACGTATAGCCTCTCTGCAACCATAATTCCTATCACTGTTTGTAATTCATCCTATAGGTGAGTTTATTATAGAGTAATTACTCTGGAACATTCTTTATAAAATTTACCAGTGTTTGTAAATTGTGTATATGTGAGTTTTGATTAGTACATTTGTTTCTCCCCAAAGGCTTAAGTTCCATCAAGTCAGAGACCACTGCCACACCATATCTCATGCCATGTCTGACACAGAAAAAGTACTGAATATATGTGTTTGTTGGATGAAGAAGCAAATGTGTTAAGGGCCCCAAGGAATGAGCATATTGTACAATAATAATGGGGATTCAAAAGACAGTGAGTCACTCAAGAAAAACTTTAGAGAAGATGAAATTTTTGGAGACCACTGGGATGTGCTAGATAACAATGTCACAGGCTAATTTGTATTTTTATTTTAGGTGTGGAATGGAGTAGGAATCAGCAGAAGATTGGGCCAGTGAGATATGTGCATGACATAATTTTATACATTATGTGTATTTTACACACAGAAAACTATCTTGGAGGATAATACCTAAATGTTAACTGTAGTTATCTGAGGTCAAATTGATTCCAAATAACTTTTTCTCTTCTTTCTATCTCTAAAATCTGTCTCTTAAACAATAAACATGTATCACTTTTATCATCGGATGAAAAAAAATAAAGCAATTTTCATTGTGGAAAAATGCACACCCATAACAATTAACATCTATAGAGGGCTTCCTTTGTACAAAAAAATGCTCTAAATATCTGAACACTACCAATTCATTTCACATTTGAAATGAAACAGTGAGGTGAGATGTATCATTGCGCTCATTTTATAGATGAGGATAGTTAGAACCAAGAGAGGTTAAATACTTTGCTCAAGGTCATATAGATATTAAGGAGAGGAACTACCATTTGAAACCAAGCTGTCTAACCCCAGAGTTTATGCCACTACCCAAAACTACCCCTCAGAACAGAGCAACATTTTGATAATTTGAGCTCTCTTCATACTGTTTTCAATCAGAAAAAATCGGGGCAGCGCTACTGACAGGCACAGACAGCTTCCACTGTGCAATCTCATTTCCTGCTTGTACACTTTAAAACAGGAAGATCTTTGAGCTTGTTCATTTTACTCTCCTTACCAACCACAGGCCACATGAACAGCTTAGGAACATGCCATTCAAAATCCTTTAAGATGCTGTCTCCTGAACAAGTTGCATACGAAATCAAACCCCTTTATTTTTTCTCCATCCTCTTTTCTTAGATTAAGTCAATGGATAATTCATCACCTTTCTTCAACGGGCCATTTCCAATACCTTCAATTATATTGGCATTTCTTAACCTAATATAAATGTCATGCCTCATCAGGGTCATCTAATGAAATGCGACGTGCTCTATTTGCCAGAGTTTTCAAGGGCATTTGGAGACTGCTGTTCTGTATGTCTAATGCATCATTCTGCACTGACTTAACTAAAAAAAGAGCAGGAACTGCAGGTAATTCTTACCCTTTAGGGAAAATCCCTCCCTTAATGTAGGATGGAAAACCAAACACACTAGTGAATCAATCCTAATAAATACACATCTTACATTGTAACTTCTGGGCGTTTTTGGTTTTCTTTTTCTCAACTCAGAAAAATGCAGAGAAGCAGGTTTTGAGTAAAAACTTCTTTCTCCCAAGTTCTTTACTCTACTATTAAGAAAATGGGTAAGTTAGATAGAATCTATGTTTAATCATGACTCCTTAATAGCCAGGCTATTGCAAATATGTGTGTGTAGGACCTAGTCTTTTTTCATACATGAAATTTATGTTTTCCATTAACTTTCTAGATTGTATCTTACAGTGCTTAAGTGTGTGAGTAGGTTGCATTGCCCTAAAATTGTTTCGATAACTTTAAAACATATCGTATGTCCCTGCCCACAGCATATTCTGGCATAGTAGTTCTTCTTAGTTCATGGAGATGTTTTGGAACCATCTCCTGATAGCATAGTAAAATTTTTACAACCAACTCAGTTCACTGAAACAAGGTAGACAGTTGACCTAAGAAACAGAAGTGAAATATTCAGTTTGAGGTCTAAAATCACTTAATTCAGCTAACCATATAATTATTAACTGTCTCATTCTGTGCTGTGTGACTCCTTCTTAATGCATAAAAGCACCTCAGGAGAAGGACTAATAAAATCTAAGATGACACAACACTTGTTCTCATTTACACTCTTACTAGGTGAGTCATCTCTTTCATAATCATTACTCTGCCTTGGTCTGCATTATTTAAGTTCCTTCTTTTAACTAACCTCATTTGCTTCCATCTATGCTGATCTGCATTGTTTTCTCCTGAGACACAGTGAAAAGAAAATTTGTTGTGCTTTTATCTACTCATGTGTTCTTTCTCTCATCCAGCAGGGAGCTCAGTACTCAATACAGCGTTTTACTGTCACGGGATTACATCGTCATCCATCACCATCTGTAATTTTTCCAGAGAAACCACTCCGTTTTTCTGTAATTTCTGACAATTCTGCAATGATCACAGACAATAACAGAGGAAAAAGCAATTTCAAAAAGAAGAGGAATAAATAGCGAACATTCTCTGCTCTCTTTTGTCACAAATTCAGTCCCTTGATGTCTTATGTATTCACCCATATATGTCCACATTTCACTTATTCATGTTCCGCAAGTCTCTTATCTCTGGAAAAAAACCCATAACTTGCTAAGGTGTCTTGCATGCTCCCCTGTGGAGCCCTGCTGCTTGCCTCCGCATTGAGGTATGATGAGTGTTCTTTGAAGTGAATCTGGTGCTCACTTCAGCAGCACATGTAATAAAATTGTAAGGATACAGAGAAGATTAGCATGGCCCCCGTGCAAGGGCGACAGGCAAATTCGTGAAGCGTTCCATATTTAAAAAAAAACAAAGAATAAAGTGAATCTATGTGGCAGACAAGGACAGCAGGAAAACAGATGGATGGGCCCAGTTATAGGTCTCTTCACCTGGCTTTGCAAATATAAACTTGGACTGAAAGAGACCAGAAGGAAAGCTTGGTCTATTTTCTTGAACATCAGGAAAGAAGACACGCTGGAGCTCTCCTCTACTTTTCTTATCAATTTTTCCATGTCTCAAAAAAATGAATGAACTATTATTATTTGTGTAAATACAAGAATATGTCTAAAATTTAGAAAATCTAATTGAGCTTGAGAAGAAAAGCTACATTAGAATACCACTGTGTCTTGATGGAACTTAAATTTCTAACATTTGGAGAATTTCAGTACCTCATTGCTAATTTAATTTACCAGCATGGTTTTCTCAACCTCTTGCTTCTAAAAATGCCATCATTGGTTTTGGTAAATGAAAGATCATTTTGATGACTTCAGAGTACCCCTGAAGCAGATTACTCTTTCTTCTCCTCTTTCTACTTCAAAGCAATCAGTAAACCACATTCCAGGTACAGTCCTGGGTGCATACTACATTATTACTTTTGATTTTCAAAAGTTCTGCAAGGTTGGGTGCCTGGGTGGCTCAGTGGGTTAAGCATCTGCCTTCAGCTCAGATCATGGTCTCAGGGTCCTGGGATCAAGGCCACATGGGGCTCTCTGCTCAGCAGGGAGCCTGCTTCCCTATCTCTCTCTGCCTGCCTCTCTGCCTACTTGTGATCTCTCTCTCTGTCCAATAAATAAATAATTCTTTTAAAAAAAAAGTTCTGCAAGGTTAAGTAGTAGTCATTTTCTGCATTTGCTGAAGAATGAAATTCAGTGTTGGAGAGGTTACATAGCTCACCAAGTCCTGGAAGATAGTAAATAATACAGCTAGTATTCAGAATCATGATGACTGGCCCCAAATTTGTGGTCTTTATTCTACAACTCAAGGGTGTATCAGTAGGCTTAACCCTAATTGCAGAGGTTTCCCCAGGCAGTAGACAGCTATAGAAGAGAGCTGGTTATAGGCAGGATTTGATAAAGGACATTTTCTTTTTTTTAAAGATTTTATTTACTTATTCAACAGACAGAACACAGTGAGAGAGGAACACAGGCAGGGAAAGTGGGAGAGGGAGAAGCAGGCTTCCCACTGAGCAGGGAGCCTGATGTGGGACTCGATCCCAGGACCCCAGGATCATTATCTGAGCCAAAGGCAAACGCTTAATGACTGAGCCACCCAAGGACCCTGATAAAGGACATTTTCAACATTCAGTGTTTGTGGGTCCTGCTCCTGGACTCCCAGGGAAGCTACACTTGAACATTTACCATGATCAGCATGACTTAACCAAACTTCAGAGTATGGGCTCTGTTTCTGCGCTGTGCATACAGTGTACATCTGCTTTGTTAGCAAATAACCTAAAAGGAACATTTCAAACTAAAGAGTAAAAATTTCCCTAAGTTCCATTCCCATAACTCCAAAGCCTCCAAATGTGCACATAGTAAAAGCATAAGATAAAGTTTGTAATTTTCTGAGATGTCCTTTATCATGATGATTTGTAATTCCTGATGTAATGAAAACCATATAGAACCCGGTATTAAACATTCCTTCTCTGGAGCACTTTCTTCTTCCTGAAGATTGTGTATCTACTGGGCAGCTATCCTAACTGGGGCTCCAATACAACTCTCTTCTTTTTTTTTTTTTCAGAAATTCTAAAAGGTTTGTTCACTTTGCTTCAGTAGGTTCCTGAGGCAAGTAAGGGAATATTCCAGGATAAAGTTTAAGTAGCCCATGTCCCAGAAAATTTATGACTTCTGTGATACAGTTATATACACAGTTGTCCTAAATGTGCCCCAAATGTAATTTGCAAATTGGCTCTTTGCTGTGGCAGCTCTATATGCCTGAGTTGATTGGCACAGGCACTTCTACTTTGGAAGGTGAGGTAGGAAGGAGATTTACACCTGGATTTGCAGATGTGGTTTTGTGAGAGGAACAAGAAACAAGAGAATGGTGGGTGCTATGGACTTAATTGTATAACCCCAAATTTATAGGTTGACACCTATTCCCCAACAGTACCATATTTTGAGATAGGGCCTTTAGGAGGATATTAAGGTTACTTGTGGTTGTAAGGATCTGGTGCCCTTATCAGAAGGGGAAACGACATCAGAGCTCTGTCTCTTGGCCACATGAGGAGGACACAGCAGCAAGGCAGATAACCAAAGAAACAGGAAGAGATCTCACCAAAAACTCAACCATGCTGTCACCGTGCTCTCAGACTTTCAGACTCCAGAACAGTGAGAACATAAATCTCATCATTTAAGCCACCCATTCTATGTGACCATGTTACGGTAGCCTGATCTGACTAATACAGTGGGGCTTTGAGGAATGTCATGGTGTCCATCACCTTTCCTCCTAAAAACCGTTGTATATCTGCACACAATATATTCACAAATGATGAGTTGGTTTTAGCCCAGATGAAGAAAGGGGCTCTAGTCAGGTGATGAAGTAACTATATTCATTAAAAACAAAACAAAACTCAGCACAAACAATTCTGCTTCAGGGTGCAGGTGACAAAATAGAGCACAGAAGTGGGCAAACGGTCAGCTCTGCCACCATCTCACACCTATGGGGATAAGAGACCACAGACACATCATCCGCAGAGAAAGGGATTGGACGCTACCAAAACATGGCCCTGCCTGAAAGGACAGCCATCCCCCTGTGATGAGGAATGATAAAGAGCACAACTGTTTCCAGGACATATAAAACACCGAAGACTCCCAGAAATAAAGGGAGGAGACTAGAACAGGAAGAGACAGAGGGAGAACAGAAGAGACCCAGGTGCTATAGTCACACAAAGAGGGAGGTGGGGCAATACACTACACTACAGTTAGGATAGACAACAATGTTAATGGGACCTCATTTGTATTTATCGGTTTTGAGGGATCAAGTGACATTCATATTCAAGTAGTGACATTTTATAACATACATTAATGTTTGCTCTTCATAACATGTTTAGCACAATAGAATTTTTAAAGTTCTGTCTGAAATATAGTAATATAGTAGAATAGCATTCTATTTCTCTTCATTCTGTTTTTACAGAAAAAGCTATTTTATTATCCATGTCAGACACTTTTGCCTGATGTTTTCAGGAAAAACTCTGACATGCTACTTAAAAAACCCACATTCTTATTTTAACTTCCATAAATGTTTAAGTTTGTCAGACATTGCTCTGCTTCTAGAAATATATATATTTTTTAATGTAAAGTGGTCTTCCCAGGAATAAAAAACTGCCAGGAAAACATACTAAGTGACATGATGCTCACAAGGCTGGTACCTCTGAGAGAAGGCCTAGAAAGAATCTGACAAATTACTGTCAGGTAGCCCATTTAAGAAACACTCACTAAAAGCAAAATCTAATTGCTTGACGCCGCTGGAGTCCATTTCTAAAGCAAGCGATTCAGGCTTTCAGGTTATTTCATATGCATATCCATGCTTTTGCTGAAATTTATTCATCACTACTGAACATTTTAGATAAGCGACCTGAGTAGGACAACACAATAGTCTCAGTGGCCCGTGATATAGCAGCACCTGCAGGGCCCAGGAGAAGAGAACTCCCATTGCCAGAGCAGATCTAGGTATGGGAGCATGGGGGAAACACTGTACTTGGAGAAATGATGTGGCTACTGGAAGCTGAGAAGGGCTCAGGGCCACTAGAAGAGACATTGGCTGTAAAAAAAAAAAAAAAAAAGTTGAGAATGATAAACATGCCATCAATCTCCTTCACCTAAGTGCCCTTTCTTTCTGCACACACTTGGCAACCTATACCCTAAGTGTTCCCCCTGCCTTGCTGGGAAGTACACACTCTTAGGATACTGAGTGCTAGCCTCGGCTGGGATTCAGATTCTCATTCACTCCAGGGCCACATTGATGGGCAAAGTGACGTGAGACCCTATCTTTGGTCAGGACATCAGAAGCTGGAGAGCACACATCTGCTTCTTTTGGGGGAGTGAGAAGTAAGGCTCCACTCTGTGTGCAGGCTCTTTTCTTCTCCCCAAACTTCCCTTTGTTAGCTTTCAGAGACAACGAATCCTACCACAGATAAATGTGGCAACGTAAATGACATGTCTCCTGGAGGTGATGCAAAGCCTCACCTTCCCAGTCTCTCCCAAGCTGCCCCGTCACACCATCACCTGTGTTATCTATGCAGGGATGTCCCTGCTGAATAATCTTTCCAACACGGTGTTGAAATACAGTGTACTGGCTTGCTTGGGGCCAAGCTCAGCCACTCCTCTGCCCCAGCTATGTGCTATAAGGAAACATGGGTAAACTTGTGAGGACTCCCTCATTCTCTGGGGTGCAGCCTACCAGGCCTTAGTGGAAGAAGAGACAGAGGGCCCTTCTCAGCTCACCTAGCACTAAGTCACCATGCTCTCAATCTCTGCTCCCCAGCCATCTTTTTTGATCACTCTTTCACCTCCAACTGTTCATTACTCAATTTTAAAAGATTTCAGTTTGATTTTTTTTTTACTTCTGTTAGTTCTAAATTTCTTTTCTTAATCTTTAATTTTCTTTGTGTGTTTATTTTCATGACATAAGCCTACTCTTTTAATACTTTACCTGCTTTAAATTTATCTCTAACCTTTGGCCTCATTTCTTTCTAACTTTTTATCTATTGTTTTAAATCTAATATATTTCATCCTATCATGAATTTTACCTGTTTGATTGTCTTTTTGTTAGGATTTTAGTTCTTTTTTCCCCCTTCCTTTCTGTTTGTAAATCGCTTTCAACTTAAAAAGAAAAATCCCTTCCCCTTCTAACCTACTCTCCTCTCTTATTTCTAAATGGGTTATGTTCTTCTCTTGTTTGCTTCTCTTTCTCCAATACGCTATTCACTCTGACCAGGAAAGTCAGAAGTCCTTTCTCCCCAATCTTTATCAGTGCATGTCCCTCCAGATATCTGTACTCCCCTTTTGACATCCCTTCAACATTCTAATCCCAAGAAATTCAAAAGACCACAGGTTAATCATTCTCATCAGAGCTATAATTCTCTAGATTATTGTTGCCTGCTAACACTTAATGCTCTCTAGTTCATGTTTCCAATTTCTATGTATTTTTAGCATATCTGACATTTGAATTTGGCTTAACTGTGACTACAGTTGGCAACAGTCTACATAAGGATATTTAGAATAGGAAGTCAAACCTGGGAAGAAACCCTCAAAGCTAGTGACTGTCAAACTTCAGTTTTATATTATCTAAGATATTTTTGATAAACTATTTATTCCCTCATATATTTTCAAGTCAAATTTACAAGGAACGGGTTATCCCATTGTAAAATTCATGTTTTAAAATAAAACTATTAAATAATTTTCTGAAACTGAATCCAATGAAATCAAAACATCATGGCAATTTGGTCTCCATTATCCATTAAAATAATTTATGGACAAAGCCTTCATTAACTACCAGAAATTTAATATTGTTAGTATTTCCCTTAAACTTGTATTTCCATTCTATTTACTTAGAAATTATTATCAAACTAATAATGCATTTTAAATTCCAATGCATTTTATCACCCTACCAAGTGTCTATGCAACAAAAAAGCATATAAATGGATATTTAATTTTTAAAAACTGTACTGTGACCATAAGCCTTCAGTATTAAAATTTCTCTCCTGAGTGGAGCTATCATTATAATCACATACCTTAGTACATAATTATTCAAAACGTTTTATAAATCTTAATAACTGCTTAATGTAAAACTAAAATTACATTGGAAATTCATCTTTTAATGAGACAAATGATCTTGAATTTCTCAATCTGCTCATTTATTTGAGGGTGAACATATTTCACTGTTAGAACAAATTATATTACTATATTTAAGTTTTATAATAAGTGCTACAACTGAATAGGTTTGCGGGAATGGGAAAAGTTTCATTATGGTAATATTATTAGATCCCTTATAATCCAGACACATGGCAAAAACAAAAACAAAAACAAAAACCCACCCTAAAACTGAGGATGTGAGGGGCACCTGGGTGGCTCAGTGGGTTAAAGCCTCTGCCTTCGGCTCTGGTCATGATCTCAGGGTCCTGGGATAGAGCCCCGCATCAGGCTCTCTGCTTGGCGGGGAGCCTGCTTCTCCCTCTCTCTCTGCCTGCCTCTCTGTCTCCTTGTGATCTCTGTCTGTCAAATAAATAAATAAAATCTTAAAAAAAAAAATAAAACCGAGGATGTGATATCAAACATCAGTCTCTAATGTCCATCAGCTGTAGAATTAAAATAAGCCCTCCCTCAATTTTGTTAAAAGTAAAGAATAGATATGTATTTTTTTTGCACAAGAAGATGTTATTCAATCTTTAGAGTAATTCACTTGTTTAATACCAGTACCAAGATAGTATTTCAAATTGTCTTTTTGATTTCTATTGGAAATGTGTTAGATATTTTTCATAGCAATGCACCATAGTGAAATCTGCAGTGGGAAAGAGGTGAATGTCTCTTTGTCAAGTGGGAGAGGGACAATTATGAAAAGGGAAATTGGAAAAGAGAACTTGTAACTACATCTGGATTGGTTCTCAGGCAGATCTGTTTCAGAAAAGGGAACACATATTGAGAGTTTGAAATTGTGTTCTCGAAAGTATGTGCAACTAGGTAACCTTTGCAATGCCTTCCCATACTGCAGAATTCACAGACCCAGTTTGAAGACCACAGCTCCCTGTAATGCCCATGGTCTGACTTTAGTAGGGCACTCTGAAGTGCTGAATCTTTTCAAAGACGTGAATGGGAGAAGGTATAATATTATGCTCCCTAGCAGGCCTCAGGCATACCTCTACCCCAGGTGGAGTCTAGTAGCTATTGAAATATATGGGGTCATCTTTTTTTTTATTTTTTTTTAAAGATTTTATTTATTTTTTTTTTTTTTAAGATTTTATTTATTTATTTGACAGGCAGAGATTACAAGCAGAGAGGCAGGCAGAGAGAGGGGAGGGGAAGCAGGCTCCCTGCTGAGTGGAGAACCTGATGCGGGGCTCAATCCCAGGACTCTGAGATCATGACCTGAGCTGAAGGCAGAGGCTTTAACCCACTGAGCCACCCAGGCGCTCCAAGGGTCACCTGCCTTCTTGACAGGATCATAGGTTCTTGAGTTCTGAATAGGAAGGACTGATAAACAGGCAACATCAATGGCTTTGGGCTGCTCTGGAAATTTTCTTGGTGCACTGGGAAGTGACTAATACTTTATTCTTTCTTTATTCCTATGAAGCATTAGAGTCTGAGAAGGGTAACTTCACCAAGGTCACAGGCACTACTCACATCCTTCTCTTCCTTCTTCATGTGAAGGGAGGGTTCTTTCCACCCACCTGCCTGCCACCCTCTAGTCTAGCAGAACCTACTATAACATTACCCAAAATAATTTTACCTCTCAGTTCTGCCTCTGAAAGAGACCTTTCCCTCTCCTTCCTGACCTTTGCTTCCCTTTATATAGCACCCAACACACATTTCCTCTTTGTTCTGAAGATGGCTATGAAGTCCAATGCCAATGCAGAGGTGATCTGTATTACTAGCCTTACTTAGAAACTGATCAGAATATGACATGTATTACTTGTACTCACAACTCACTGGTTAGCTCTAGCATCATGTCCCTAGACATGGACACAATGGAGCCAATGGTGCCAGTAGCTTCTGTCTGGCCAGGGGCAGAACGCCACATACTTGATGAACAGCACCAGGGGTTCCACAAAGCTTTCTTTATTTCATGCCATGTTTTCTCCCACTCATTTTACTCATATTGGCCCTCCTTCGGCTCCTTAATGGAACTTTGGGCATATTTTCTCTACTTAGCTCTTCCTTCTCCCACAATTCTTGACACCTTCTCATTCTTTTTTTTTTTTTTTTAAGATTTTATCTATTTATTTAACAGAGAGAGATCACAAGTAGGCAGAGAGGCAAGCAGAGAGAGGAAGGGAAGCAGGCTCCCCGCTGAGCAGAGAGCCCGACTGAGCCACCCAGGTGCCCCCACCTTCTCATTCTTCAAGTCATTGCTAACATATTTCCTTCCAAAAGAAGTTTGTTAGAATATCTCCCTTCTCTCCATCAGAGGTAACCCCTTCTATTACTTTTCCAAGCTCTCTAATCTGTCTTTTTTTTCTTTCTTTCTTTTTTTTTTTTTTTTTTTTGAGCTCTTATGCTTGCTTGGAATTATATGGATCTCTATGGTTATTTGTTCACCTAATTAGTTCACGTCACTCCCCTTCATTTAAGGAGATGTATGCCAGGTCTGTCTTGTTCACTGCAATGAACATAGCTGATGCCTGCCATACAGATGTATAATAAATACTTGTTGACTATGTGAATTAACCCAGGACCTGTTAGGGATTCATCTCAAGAACTTTTTTAAAGAGAAATTTCTCTCTCACCTCACACCAAATAAATTGTGTAATTCTGGACAGCAAATATGGGATTAGTGCTGCATTTGATAAGATATGTTGAGTAGCCAAAAAACAAAAAACAAGGTGGGTAAAAAGACTAGGCTAAAGTAGAAACATACAAAATGGAAAAGTAGAAGCCAATCATGAGTTTAATAATGTCAAACTTTGAAATTTCATATTCTTTCTAATTTAAATTCAATTAGCCAACATACAGTATATCATTAATTTCAGATGATTTCAGTGATTCATCAGTCTTATATAACACCCAGTGCTCATATCACGTGCCCTCCTTAATCCCCATCATCCAGTTACCCCATTTCCCCACTCACCTCCCCTCCAGCAACCCTCAGTTTATTTCTTAAAGTTAAGTGTTTCTCATGGGTTTTCTCCTTCTCTGATGACTTCTCATTCAGTTTTCCCTCTTTCCCCTATGATCCTTTGCACTATTTCTTATATTCCACATATGAGTGAAACCATACGATAATTGTCATTCTCTGATTGGCTTATTTCACTCAGCATAATCCCCTCCAGTTCCATCCACGTCGATGTAAATTCTAAGTGTTCAGTCTTTCTGATGGCTGAATAATATTCCATTATGTGTGTGTCTATATACATGCATATGCATATATATATACATATATATGTATATATATATATACAAACACATCTTCTTTATCCATTCATCTATTGATAGACATCTTGGCTCTTTCCATAGTTTGGCTACTATAAAGATTGCTGCTATAAACATTGGGGCGCAGGTGCCCCCTTCGGATCAATATAATTGTATCTTTGGTGTAAATACCTAATAGCGCAATTGCTAGGTCATACGATAGCTCTTGATGAACCTCCATACTTTTTTCCAGAGTGGCTGTAACAGCTTGCATTCCCACTAACAGTGTAAGAGGGATCCCCTTTCTCCACAACCGCACCAACATTTGTTGTTTCCTGACTTATTAATTTTAGTCATATTCTTTTAAAACAAACTCAGTACAATACATTTGTATAGGAAAACCTGAGTGTGGTCATCAGATATAATAATCAAGGAGGGATGTAAACACTATGGATAATTCATTCCTAGATATTCATAACCAGATATAACACCTGAGAACCTTTCTTAAATTATCAAAATAGAATCATTGGTCCCATTAAGTATAGTACTTACTTACTCACTGCCTAGGGTTCAGGAATACTTTTTACTACTATATAGCTTTTCCTAAAAAATTTCAGGGTCAATAATGCCTATGTAGAACTATTTAAGGAAGTACCTCTGGAATTGTTTAAGTTTTGGTCTTAATAATGGGCTTGTTCCTTGACAATTGTTTATCCTTCATAACTCTAAGGGCATAGTCTGGCCTGGCTAGGGTCTGTCTAAGTTTAGACTTTACCATTTGTAAAAGAGACAGCTCTGACTCCCCTTGGTTTTTAACTTCTGGCTTATTAGACATTCCCTCTAAAGTTTAGGCTACTTTTCCTCATTATAAATTGCAAACTGAAACTCTTCCAGTTACTGTGCTATATAAAAGCAGACAAGCTTTAGGCCCAATTATCTTTGATATGGAGTACTGTTTCATACCTTACCACTCTGTGGAAAAATTCGTAAGGACTAATACAAGAATACTTGTAATTTTGACCTGTGAGTTCATGTGAACCAGAATTGGTAATGAGCTAAGCTAAATGAAAACAAAGTAAACCCCTCATTTGATTATTTATATGACTGCAGGAGTCAGCATAAAAATGGTGTTGTAAGCGTCAGAGAGAAATCTTCAGCAAGAAACCGTAGGCATGTGCTATATATGTTCTCACTCTTTTTTGAATTGTAATTCAGTTATTTTTTTAAGATGTTATTTATTTGTCAGGGTGAGAGAGAGCACAAGCAGGGGGAGCAGCAGGCAGAGGGAGAAGCAGGCTCCCCTCTGAGAAGGGAGCCCAATGCGGAGCTCAATCCCAGAACTCTGAGATCATGACCTGAGCTGAAGGCAGACGCTTAACCAACTGAGCCATCCAAGCGTCCTGTAATTTAGTTATTTAATACTTCTCTTATATAAAGTCCTTATGTAAGTTTTATTCTTCCCTATTGATGGAAATTATAAACACAACATTTTACGACAGTGATTTTTGAAACTTTATCTGTGTGTGTGTATGTGTGTGTGTGTGTGTGTGTGTGTGTAGACAATGGGCCCGTTTGAAAAGCTGGTAAAAGTAACTGGCCTCCCAGAAAAATAAATTATGCATATGTCATTTACCCATCAAAATCTGCATACAATTTTATGAGGTTCAGTGACCCATTTGAAATACATGTTGGAAAACCAAAATAAAATCAATGAGAAAACAAGCTGCAGAGTAAATATTTTAAAAGCACATCATCTTTGGTCCATGTCTTAAACAATTCTCTTAAAATCTGTTACTCAGAGTAATTGTCTTATGTAACTGTTTATCCTATACACATACAAGTCACCCAGGTTGGAAGGTCAGCAATTACTTATCATTGCAAAAATATGAGGACAGTCTGTGTGCTGGTTAGTAAGTAGTTACTGGTTTGGCCTTCTCTGAATCCCCAACTATTAACCTGCCCCAGTCCCCAAAATGCCTAGGATTCTGCAACTATTTAGCAATCAGGAAAATAAAGCTTGAGTTAGAACAGAGGCCTCCAAGACACAGTCCCAACAAGAATATCACCACCAATTCTGACTGTGTAGTTCCATGCTTGACATAGGTTTCGTGAAATACTATTAAACAATCCCTCAGCTTATTCATTTAGTTTTTCCTAAAAGCAATAATCTACCTGGAAGTACAAAAAGGACAGTATGGACTTTATTTAGCCCATGGAAATTCTAAATATAACGAAGCTGTTACTTTGTACTAACTTTTAAGGAGTAGGAGTCTGAAAATATTACTTAAAGATCAATTTTCCACTGGAAAAGCAAGAAATGAGAGGAGAAAAGAGTTTGGGAAGAGCAAGTTTGGGGTAGGTTGGGGCAACAAAAGCTTTAGGATGTGTTAGACAGGTATTTGTGATTGGTTAGCTTCCTGTCCTTTGAGAAACCATCACACCCTCATTTTTACATGAGTCTAGCAGGGTTCTTTTTCTAATTCCCAGGAATAACCAGCTGTATTATCTCATTTTTCTATTAATAGTCCAGTCTGTCCAGAGAATAAACATATGAACTAACCAATGAGCTAAGCAGAATCCTTCCCTATACTAATGTATAGATAATGGGAGAAAGAAGCTCTTTTCAATGGAAGTTGTGCCACCATCTTACTTTTTAGGTGGAGAGAGCCTGTGTTTGAGTGAAACCAAGAAGAGGTAGGAGACTGATGGAGAAAAAAAGCCCCACAAATGATAAGGTAATGAGGTTAAGTCTCTACAGTTATTTCTTTTCTTTTCTTTTCTTTTTTTTCCAAGTTGGCCCCATACCCAGTAAGCCTCTAATGCAGGGATCAAACTCAGGACCATGAGACTGAGACTTGAGCTGATATCAAGAGTCACATACTGAACTGAATGAACCACCCAGGTACCCCTCTACAGTTATTCTTTTTAGTTATAAGTCTTCAAATACCATTCCAGCTATGACAACTCATACCTTGTCATCATTATTTGTACTAGTCAAATAGCTTAACCCACCTTGAGTTGTATTTCTGTCACTTACAACCAAAAGAGTTCTGATTAATTTAGAGGCCTATATTAGAGGCCACATCAAGGTAAAAAGGGGATCTGAAAATAATGAATTATTCTAACAAGATACAAAATTCTAAATAGAAGGGAGAGGTTGCTAATATTAACACAAGAGACTTTATAGCTGAGATCATTTTTAAAAGCACATGTTCTGATCATTTTTTAATTGGTTAGCAATAAGAGGGCATGAGAGCCACCTATTATAATCATGGAAAATATTCTGCAGTTTAGAAATGCCACTTTTATTCTGGTAGCAAACACACACACACACACACACACACACACACACATTTACATGCTGATTAGCTAAATGTCAACTAGAATAAGCACATACTTGTGACAGTTTATGTTAAGAAAACCTTAAATACTCCAGGTAAAACAATAGGGAGACTGAGGTGGAATTTTCACATACCTTTTCTGATAACATAGCATATGTGGAAGCTTTATTTTTGAAAGAAGATGTAGGCTTTCTGGTATAGAATCAAATGATTTTTATAATCATTGCTTTGAATATTAACTGATTTGTTACTCCATCTCCAAAGGGCTTTAGAAACAAAAGAACTGTTCAATATCATGACTCTTTAGCCTATACATTTTTTCACATTCAAGAATCAGTACTCTGGCCTTTCTAATAACTAAATGAGACCATGAGTATATTTTATGAACCAGCGCATAATTATTCCTATTCAGTAAAGAGAATTATTAAGCTTCATAGCACTTACTGAAAACTTTAACCATGAGAGGAATTTTCCATAAGAGTAGAAAACTTGTCACAACAATCTGAAAAAGTAGATCATAAGGTAGGATAAGGATACCTGACTATAAAATGAATGAGTTGCAGTGATTCCATCTGCTGCCTAAGGCAGACATATAACTAAGGAGCTCACAGAAGGTACTAAGAACAGAGTCAGGACCTCTATACCACAAAACAACCTTAAACAACGTCAGCAGAAACACAACCTTAAACAACGTCAGCAGAAACACCACAAAAATCTCACTCATTCTGCAGGGAAGTCCCTTTAACTCTATTCCAATCAGTGTTAAAAGTGAATCACCAATCTCCTATCATGAACAGCTGGAACTAAGGCGATATTTATCATGTGAATAGGCTCTAAGTCCATTATAAGCCCTGGAGCAAGATTCATGGATCTGGGCCACAAGTGACTAGGACGACTATAAACAACCAAGTCTGCAAGGGGAGAATTATAACCAGTTTTGCCACTGTACCAGCACGAGCCAGATCATTTCCCTTATGGAAGGCAACCTGTTGGGTTCAAGCATTTCATCAGGACTTGGTGATGCCACACCAAAACTTTGAGAATCAAACATCAAACCAACAGATCACAAGTATTTAAATATCAGGTATATCTAATGAGTTCAGGAGAAGACAATGTTGGGCTAAGCGTCTAAGTCATATAATATAAAAAAGCATAAGGGTGAGGAATGTGTAAGATCATCCTGGAGAAGCCTTGGAATGACACTGTGATCAAATGAAAGGATTTACTCATCACAGATCCTGTCCCTTCCCAGATCCTAACACGATTTATGTTCCCCTGGTCATCCTCTGAGAAGAATCAATGGGTTCTCTCAATTCTGTAATATCTAGATATGGTTGTCACAGACCCCATTCTCTTTTTAGGGTTTTCTCCTTATATTTAGGAGAGTGGCCAAAGACTTTTCCCTTATTTTTTTGCCTCAGATTCTGTGGTGGGGAGGGGGCTCTCCCCTGAGAAATATCCCAGTTTTTATATCATAGGGAGGGAGCGAGAGGGCTACTTATTCAAGTACCTTCATGCTTAGGTAGAAGTCTTGGTTTCAAAGACAAAACAGAGTGAAAAAAAGACAAAGTGTTGGCTGTCACCCCTGATGTCACTCTGTCTTAGACCACTCATCCCTTGGGACTTTACAGCAAGAAGTAAGAATAGGAAGTTAAATTGCGAGTGCAACTCTATCAGCTTGTGCCATATCCTCTCTAAAATGACCCAACAATGAAAAGAATTCTTATTTCAAATAATTAAAAAACAATTCTTCAGTAAGATTAGGGTGACTTCTATTTGGGCAAATGATTTAAGATTTGAAAACTCTGGGGTGCCTGGGTGGCTCAGTGTTTAAGCCTCTGCCTTCAGCTCAGGTCATGATCTTGGGGTCCTGGGATTGAGCCCCGGCACTGGGCTCTCTGCTCGGCAGGGAGCCTGCTTCCTTTCTTTTTTTTAAAGATTTTATTCATTTATTTGACAGAGAGAGATCACAAGTAGGCAGAGAAGCAAGCAGAGAGAGAGGAAGGGAAGCAGGCTCCCTGCTGAGCAGAGAGCCTGATGCAATTCGGGGCTTGATCCCAGGACCCCGGGATCATGACCTGAGCTGAAGGCAGAGGCTTTAACCCACTGAGCCACCCAGGTGCCCCCTGCTTCCTTTCTTCTCTCTCTGCCTGCCTCTCTACCTACTTGTGATCTCTGTCTGTCAAATGGATAAATAAGATCTTTAAAAAAAAAAAAAGGATTTGAAAACTTTTTGCAAGGAACTTTTAGTGATACAAAAAATTACATATGTAGTTCTATAGATATAAATATATAAATGGAATTATAAAAATGTTTATACAAGTATTCCAAAAGCTAATATATAATGGCTATCTCTGGATGGTAATTATGCATAATTTTATTATTCATCTCTATAATTCTGGGAGATTTTTTTCCCCTAACTTTTTCTCACTGAGTACCTGTTACAATTATAATCAGGAAAAGTAGTATTTTTTAATTAAAAAGACAAATAGTAAATGAACATTTTAAAATATGATATCATTGACCATACAAATAGCATTAACTTTACAGTCAATGAGATGAAGATTTGAATCCCAACTCTGTCACATACTAACTGTATGACTTTAACAAATGCTGAGTTTCCATATATCATGAGTCTCAAAGTGCACGTTACTGTATCTCAGGGAATGATCTGTCAGTGGTGAAGAGAGGAGGCCCTGATGGGACATTTTATGAAACCTGAAAAATAAAGTTGCAGATTAATGTGGATGTTAACAAAAATGGAAAAATCCTTTTTATAGTTTTCTAAATAGTATAGACCAAGAACACATTGTTTAGCATTGTAGAGGGACTCCCAAGTTAAAAGGCAAAGAATGCTCACATTTAAGTGGTTAGTTATGGGTTGAATTGTTGTCTCTCCAAAATGCATATGTTGAAGTCCTCATTTCTAGTACCTTGGAATGTGACCTTATTTGGAGATAGAGTCTTTTCAGAGGCAATTAAATTCAAATAGGTCACTAGGGTGTACCCTAATCAAGTATGACTGACATCCTTATAATAAAAGGGGAAAATTGAACACAGATATGCATAAAGGGAAGACAGTGTACAGAGGTATATTAGATAGCTTTCTACAAACCACGGAGAAAGGCCCGGAACAAATCCCTCTCTCATAGCCCTTAGAAGGAATCAACCTAGCTAATACCCTGATTTCAAATTTCTAGCCTGTAGAACTGGGAGACATAAATTTCTATTGTTTAAGCTACTCAGTTTGTGGTGCTTTGTTACAGAAGCCCCAGGAAACTAATACAGTTACTTTATTTTGCTAAATACTTATATTCTTGTATGAGTACTAGTCATTTGTCTTCACACTCATAGAAAGCAAAATTCACAAAGGGAAATCTGATACTTATGAAAATAATTGGCATGAAGCAAGAAAAGCAAAAACTATGTAACAGAATTTTAAAAAAAATTATTATTTAATCCAAGTCTTCCGGGGGAATCTGAATAAGCTACTCATTTTCTTTCAAAAGGAGAAAACAAAACTTAAAATTTTATAATGTCATATTGTTTGTCTAGAACTCAACCTTACTGTGCTTAAGAATAAAACTATAGGGGTGCCTGACTGGTGCATCCAACTCCTGATTTCAGCTCAGGTCACAATCTCAGGGGTATGAGATCAAGCCCTATATGGGGTTCTGTGCTGAGTGTGGAGCCTGCTTAAGATATTCTCTCTCCCTCTCCCTTTGCCCTGATCCCCACCTTCTCTCTTTCTCAAATAAATAAATAAATAAATAAATAAATAAAATACTTTAAAAACCACTATACAGAATGAAAAAAAAAAACCTTTTAAATTATGGTCCTTCTCATACCATACATTCATTTGGATGTTATAATACAGGCACATAAAGCAATCTAGAAGGAAGTTTACTTTTATAAGTCACTGAACACTAATGCATAGTTTTAATGAGACCAGAAATATGCTGGTCAAGGCTGACATCCTGAAAGCTAATGACTGAGGCAATCATGATGGTTCCATGAGGAAATAACAGAATTCAGAGCCTTTATGGGATTTAATTACATGGCTTCCGGGCCATTAGTTTCTAAGAAAAAATCGAGTTCTTTAATCTCATTCCCAAGTCTTTTTACCAAGTCTCTTCTTTCTTTTCTTTCTCAGTTAATGCCTGAGAAAGCACCATTCAAATGGTTGTTTCTTCATTTTAGTGAGGATTTTACTGTGCCTGTCAACTGGGTCTTGGACCAACAGTGTATTTCCAGGGCTTCAGAATTGTGAATTTTTATTGGTATTCATTTCAACCAAAGAGGAAGTGATGTGTTTAGGTTAAAAACGATTATGAACCAGTAATACCCTTATTCTGAAAACCAGAGTCAGAGAATAGAGTTCTGAAGAGTGCAGAGTTTAAAATGAGAACGGGGGGCGCCTGGGTGGCTCAGTGGGTTAAAGCCTCTGCCTTCGGCTCGGGTCATGATCTCAGGGTCCTGGGATCGAGCCACACATCGGGCTCTCTGCTCAGCATGGAGCCTGCTTCCCCCTCTCTCTCTGCCTGCCTCTCTGCCTACTTGTGATCTGTCAAAAAAATAAATTAAAAAAAAAAATTAAAATGAGAACGGAACAGAACTAGCACTTTCTAATGGCCATGTATTAGATGCTGCTTCATTGAATGCTGTGAATTCCTGAAATCTTTATTTACAAATGAGAAAACCAGGTCTTGGAAAGATTAAGTCTTTGGCTGAGGGACAAATAGAGAGTAAGTGAGGAACAGCACCATGAAGCCTTGTCTTTCTGATTCCAAACCCGGTTCACATCTGAAAACTACACACACAGCATACACAATGTAGGTAAAAAAAGATTGTGAACTATTTTTCTAAACTTATTCTCAATAAAATGTCAGATTATACAGAGTTCAGAGTACAGCTATATTTCTAGAGTTAATTGTCTCACCATTTGGGGTTAAGATATTTTATATTTGAGCATTTGAGATGGCACCATCAATGTGTATATAATTTAAGATTGATACTTTACTTGTTTCAAGAGATATAAAAAATTCACAATTGTCAGAACAATAAAGTGATGTTAGAGATAAGTTAGAAACAACAGTCCTGTTAATGTATTGTTTTTATTTATTCAATGTATTGTGTGTGCCTGTGTGTGTATGTGTGCATGTGTGTATGTGTGTGTGTGTCTGTGTTGTATCAGGTGCTGTGATAGGCAGGAGGAATCCAGTAACAGAGAAGGCAGAAAGGGTCTCTGTTCTGAAGATTACAGAACCCTGATACCCTGATGGAAACCAGATATATACCTGTTTACATGTGTTAATGGAAATAAAAAGAGGCTAAAAATTTCTTTCTTACTCAACAATATCAAGCTCACTGGATGTGAAGTGAAATTACTCACATGATTAACACTGCTTACTTACAGGTGTAGGGGCTGTTTCTTACTTAGCTCTCTATCTATCTCTAGCACCTAGTACCCAATCAATGTCTGTTACCTTTCTCACTGAACCTTTTTATCACAGGTCACGACAAGACAGTGTGATTTAAGATTGACTTCCACATACTCCTTGCCTGGGGCAACTCTTGTAAAACTGCCAACACATAGCTTAAACCTAACAAATAGAAGAGAGCATAATTGGTCTTTGAATAATTAATCAAAAGCTGAGTAGAAAGTTAACTGCATAACTACATTGTGTCAGGTCTGAATTTTTTTCACCAAGGACTTCTGTTTTTTTTTCACTATAGTGGAGCACCACCTTCTTCCCCCTCACCAGCCAATTCTTCTTCACCTTTGACAAAGGTAGCCTGTGTGAGAAGGCAACAGGACAATCGAAACTGGTATGTTGTAAAGATGCATCATGGACTCACAAAAGCCACAGGTCCCCATCCACTGATCACCCTCAGTGTGAGAAGATCTCCAAAACAGGGAGGGAGAGGCAAGGCTACCTTGGCAGAAGAGATGGCAGGATGGAAATGAAAACCAAGAATCTTGCTCTTTCTCCTCTTTACCTTTCAGCATTTTATGTCTTTTTAAGGAAGTGTTGCTACGTTCCAGTTCTCTCTAAAATTAACAACAAAGAGAGTGAAAACCACTCTTTTCCCCCCTCCACAAAATACACACACACATGCACACACACTACACACAGAACATTTTTAGCAAAATTAGAAGAAAAAAAAACCCACAAATACTAAATTGCCTATAAGCATGTGCTGGGCCCAATACCCCAAACCAGGCAAACTGCAGGCAGTGGGGGCGGGTGGCCCTGAGTGTTCCAGGCATGATGGGGGGAAAAGTGAGGGCCGCTCAGGGTCCTGGTGCTAAGGCAGGAGACCATCTGGCTGAACAGAACACCACTGAGTCATGGAAGAAGGAGCCCTTACACTTTGAAGTTGAGGAAGATGCTATAGCACCTTCCATCCTGCCTCATTGGATCCTCATCAAACTGGTGGTACAGAAGATCAAACACATTGTAATTTAGGGTTTCATTTTAGAGAAAAGGTAATAATATTCCTACCAAATCACCACTAAAAGAAAAAAGGGAAAGAACAGCAACAAACCCTACAGAGGAAACGAATCAGAAAAATGATCCAATAGCACAGAGGAAAAGGATAACCTGATAGTCTAACATGAGTTTTTTAATTATTGAAATGATTATAAATCTAAAAGAAGTGAAAATATGGAATTCACTGAAAGCTTGCCAGACAAAAGGAGGTGAAGCGATATCCAAACAAGAGGAAGATGAGATGTTTTCACCTTTCTCTCTGCCTGCTGCTCTGCCTACTTGTGATTTCTCTCTCTGTCAAATAAGTAAATAAAATCTTAAAAAAAAAGAGGAAGATGAGAAAAACTAACAGAACTCAGGAGAGAAACTGAGGCAGAATGAAAAGCCATCTTTAAAAAAAAAGATTCTGCTACAATGATAACCAGATAAATTAGACATAGTAGAAACCACATCAGACACAGAAAGAAAAACAAATGTGAAAATTAAAGAAAATCAATAGGACTAAAGAAAGAATTTTAAAATATTTGAAACAATAAGTCCAGAAAACAAAGGAGATGTAACATATCATAATGAGAATCACTTTAGAAGAAAGCAAAGATGATTTTAAAAACACTTATCTATAACTTGCCCAAACTTCCCTTCCCCAAAACATTTTCCAGAGCATGTTATACACCTAGAAAAATTGATCCAGATGGTAGATACTAAGATAGTATGCTAAAAATGTTAAGTATTAAAAATAAAGGAAGAATCCTTGGGGGCTACAAACTAAACTACTAGTCATGAATAAGGAAAACAGAATGAGCTTTGCATCAGACTTTGTAATGGAAAACTTCAACAGCAAAAGACAGTGGAGAGACACCTAAAAAGCAATCACACAACAAAATTTTAAGCCAAATTGTTCTTCAGAGATGAAAATTATAGGCAGGTATTTATGAATATCCACAAACTTAAGGAATGTTGTTCCAATGAGTTGTTGCTGAGAAAATAAGAAGAGGATGACTGGGAGACTTTTGGGAGAAGAAATAAATGATAGGCACTAGCTGAGTTTAATCACAAAAGGAAGTGAGAATAAAATTGAGAGAATAGCATACAAATGTAATATACCCTGACTGTATGGAAATAATGAAAGTAAGAAAACTAGAAGGAGGGCACTTGAGTGGCTCAGTCTGTTAAGCATTCCACTCTTGATTTCAGCTCAGGTCTTGATCTCAGGGTCATGAGATTGATCCCCACACAGGGCTCTGCACTGGGCATGGAGCCTTCTTGATATTCTCTCTCTTCCTCTTTCCCCTGTCCCTCATCTCTCTCTCTCTCTCTCTAAAAGAAAAAGAAAACTGGAAGGAAAGGGGAATAGAAGGACAGAGTTACTGATGCTGCAATTTTGTGTCTCTCAATTATCAAAAAATAAATAAAGTGAGAGAAGACTTTAAAATAAACAATAAGGTTAATATTACAGATACATACATGCACATTAACTTATGTCCTCCAGTAATGAAATACTCCTGCTTTTAAAACACTTCTAATATCACAAAAATTGATAACATACTAGGCCCAAAAGAAAACATCATAATTCCAAGTAGCAGATGTAATATAGACCATTTCTATTCCCGATCTGAAAACTGGAAACAATAAAATCAGAGACCAACAACAAAAATCTCTTAGACCTGGAAATTCTAAAAACATCTGTTAAATAATTTTTAGATCCAAGCCAAAAAAAAAAAAAAAGCAATTTCAATTGAGGACTTTCTAAAAAACAACTACATTGAAAATATTACATATTATAGTCTATGGAAGAGAGTTAATGCTGCATTCACAGGAAAATACACAGTCTTTAGTATTTATGTTGATATATAGAACAGCATAAAAATAAAACATTTTTGATAGAAATAAAAAAGAATAATAAAATAAATAGAAATAAATAAAGGAAAAAATTAGTAGGTCTATTTATTAAGCAGAAATAGGAAAGAAGGAAGGAATGAAGGGAAGAAGGAAGAAAGGAATAAAGGTAGGAAGAGAGGAAACAACATGAAACATGTTCCTTCACAACACCAAAAAGCACCAATGAGTCAACCACACATTTGACACCATTCTGGAAACAACAGCTAAAAACATCTGAGACTCCTATTCCCGTCTTCGAGAGCTACAACCCTTCTCAGGTTCTCCAATCTCATATTCTTTCTGACAAAAGAATACCTAAATTACAACTAAATTGTAAATGCTCTCAAAAAAGGCTGAGATGAACTTACACACAAAACAGTTTCACCATTTATCCAGAGTGCTACAATGAGACAACACACACATAAATAATAGCTCTTAGGAAACATGTTCGCCCATGCACACTGAAGAATGAGTTTAAGTCAAAACTGAGGCCTGTGGTGTGTGCGTAGGCCAGCTCCGAGGAGTTCATACCATGAGACCTAAAGGTTTTTATAAGCTGGTCTGAAACAAACAGACCAAAAAAAAAAAAAAAGAAAAGAAAAGAACTTGTCAGCAGGGCCTATGGTGGTTCCCCATGTGCTAAGCATGCTCAGGACATGATCAAGCATGCCTTCTTTACCGAGGAACAGAAAATCATTGTGAATTGGTTGAAGGCACCAGCAGAGTAAGAAAATGAAATTTTTTAAAAAATGAAGCTTTTTTGAGTAATAAAAAAAAAAAAAGAGTGAAAAACACATTAACCTTCCAGTTGTCCAACATACTCACGGCAACCTGTGAGAAGAGCTTGAATTGTATTTTGCAAAAGGTGATTTGGAATTAACAGCTTTCTGTGATTTGGAGATTGGCAGCGAGAGCACACAGGTACAAACTGTCACAGTGATCATGTTCCTAGGAAAGTAGGATCATTGGCAAGAACAATGCCAGTCTAAATGGAGTCTTGCATCGTGGGGTTGAGAATGATGTGGCATAATTTAGTCTGCATACTTGTGTGGTCCAGCAGGAAGGCAGAAGCCAGGGAATCCTCACTCAATGGCATCCTAACAACCTCCAGAGTAGAAGAATCTGTTATGAATCAAAAGTGAGCAGAGGGGCACCTGGGTGGTTCAGTGGGTTAAAGCCTCTGCCTTTGGCTGTGGTGATGATGCCAGGGTCCTGGGATTGAGCCTGGGATCGGATAGAGCTCTCTGCTCAGCAGGGAGCCTACTTCCCCCTCTCTCTCTGCCTGCCTCTCTGCCTTGTGATCTCTGTCTGTCGAATAAACAAATAAATTCTTAAAAACAAAAACAAAAACTGAGCAGAGAACGAGGAAGGCAACCTTCCCACGGTAAGAGAATAAACCTAGATCTAAGATTCAAAGCCTAGGAAATCTCTCTCAGAAATCTAGTTGCATTTCTGCATTCATTTGTTTTCAGATAAACTTATTCAGTAATAATAAAGTGAAAGGAAAAATAGATTTTTATAATTGCTTGCTGCTGATCCTGATTCTCAGGTTACAAGGTCTTATATTTGTTCACTTAGCTACCAAGAGCAAGGCATTGTATCCTAGTCTAAAATACCGTTTCTGAATTATTTTGATCAACCTCCAGCCAGAAAACGGACTAGTGAATTTTTACCCCTTGCTGCCAGTAGCCAGGTACAAGACCTTGGGCCGGTGGTTAGCATTTCCTCAACTACAAAATAAGAGGTTTTGGGCTAGATGCTAAGATGTCCTAAAAAGTAGATGGTATTATTTGTATAATGTTCAAAATAAAACGTATCACATGCTTGAGTTGAACCTTGAAGTTAGGAACTGAATCCTGAATCATTTAGTGGAGTGATTGTCTCCGAAAATGCTAATGGAATTTCACAAATGCTTCCTGCCACACCCACTCTTTTTCAGAGAACAGAAGATGAGAGTATGAATTTATGGTAATAGAGCAAACACCCAAACACACTGCAGTTTAATTTTCTTTTATTATTATATTTTTAATTTACTGTGGATGACTAACACTTATTAGTATTCTTTTCTGCTGCTACAAACACTGGAAGCTGCTTTCTGTCTGGGTTTTTGCCAAACTATGAAAGTAAATAATTCTTTAAAATATACACAAATCAGGCAACAAAAATGGGAGAAGACTTTAACTAAGTTTGGAGCCACTGAAATTCTGATATTCCTTCCATTTATCATATAAACCTGATTCAGATAGGTATCAGAGAACTAAAATATAATTAATTTTTAGGATTACAATATACTATAAAATCATCTAACCAGGCTTTCCAGTCCAGGTGGTTTTTGACTTACCAGCAAAGTGGATCACTGGAACTCTGATTATAAACGGAGGTTTTGAATTCAGTCTGTGGAGAAGAAATCCTTCCAACAGCTCAATGCTGGTAAAGAAAGTGGGGGTGGGAAGGGGTAGAAGATATGGGGGAGGTGGAATGGGGGGGCGGGGAAAAATGTTGCTTAATAACATGCTTTCACACACAGTGCTTTTAACTGAATCGATAGGACTGCATTTTAACATGGCTGGCACCCTCCTGAGGAATCTTTTTTTTTTTTTTTATTTAAAGATTTTATTCACTTATTTGACAGAGAGAGAGAGAGAGAGAGAGATCACAAGTAGGCAGAGAGGCAGGCAGAGAGAGAGGGGGAATCAGGCTCCCAGCTGAGCAGAGAGCCCTATGCGGGGCTCAATCCCAGGACCCTGAGATCATGACCTGAGCTGAAGGCAGAGGCTTAACCCACATGAGCCACCCAGGTGTCCCCCTCCTGAGGAATCTTAAGACTCCGGGATGACATGGCTATGGAACTAGCTTATCAAGAGTCACCATTTTCAGACACATGAATGGAGGCCAGATAGAGACCTAACAATAACAAGATAGAGATGATGACCCAGGAGTTCAAATCAGAATACAAACAGGTCTTCTTCAGCTCTGAGGACTACTAAGAACAGGAATGACTGCTCTGGGATCATAGTCAATATATTTTACAACCAATATCCTTGGTCACAAACCCATGAGAATCAAGGCCATGACTAACCAGGGACATTCACAGTCCTACCAGAAAGAGACATCCATCCCCACCCTAATTCCATTTGGTCCAATTTCTAGTTGTAATCTTCACTTCTGTAAGGAACAAACAATAAAGAACAGAAAATATCACCCACCAGGAGGTAAAGGGGTTTGTAGAATACAAACTTCTCAGAGTGTTTTCATGCCACCAGTCTCATTTACTTATATGCTCCCGAATGGGGAGGGAGGGCAGCACTGTGACTATTACAGCTTAGAAGAACACTTTCCAGAAAGAGAATTCAGTCAGTATTGCTGTCTCACTGTATGACATAACAGACACACCAGCATATGTCAGAGCTTCTAGAGCTGTGTTTCCTGCTGGGCATTCAGACTTAAAACAAGTGATGATTACTGCCTCCTCTTTGCTTCTAGGTGGACATGAATTGAGAAGGAATATCAAACTTCTGAGCTCATTCAGAAGCACCCCTGTATGCTAGGCTAAAGCAGAAAAGATGCATACAAGAGGAAGGATATCCTGGGATGTGCCATTTCAAGGAAGAGAGGCAGTGATCCCCATGCCCTCATTCCTCTTACTAACACATGGTAGAGGGATGGGGTTTATTCAACAGGAACAAAGAATATGAAGCCAGGCCCCATGTTGAACAAGACTATCCACTGTCAGAATTCATATTGGTCTGGACACATATGGTGACCCAGTAGGCCTCCAGAAGTTCATTTTGTAGGAGGAAGAAAGAAGTTCCACAGAGAGAAACAGACTTCATGCAAAACAGACAAGCTTTGCAAACCTGACTTAGGAACAAGCTTTAACTGTTAAAGGAGAAAGGTGATTTGGAGTAAAGCATTCTACCACTGTTGCTGAATTAACAGAAAACATGGTTTATAAAACACTAAAAGGGAAAAAATCAATTTCACTTAAATCTAGCACTAAGATGAATAATCAAAATGTGAATTTTAAGAACTAAGTAAAAAGTCTATTCATTACAGCTGGTTGGTTTTCTAGAAAAGGAGAAGGGGAAGCAAATACCAAAGCTTTATTTGAAAAAAATAAAACTCTCTGACTAGGATATTTTGGGTCTTATTTCAAAAGTCAACAATAATATTAATGATGCTGTAAGCAATGAACACAATGATCCCCAGGAAATTAGTTTGGGCATTCATCCAGAAAACAAAAGTTGTGTGCATTTGTTAAGTGCCTTACCTAGAAGTTCGTCCTGGGGAACTGAACAATTTTCAAAAAGATAGGTATTTATTAGTCACCACCATAGAAATGTGTTTTAATTCAATGTTCTAGTCAGAACAAATGTTCCAGACATACACCCCACCCCAACCCTCACCCTCCTCCACCTGCCTAGCATTTAACTAACAAGCCTAAGAACTGCAATAGATATTTTAAAGGTTTCACACACATTTTACAATAACATTTGTTTTTCTAGACTGACATATCTAAAATTAATTAACCAGTCCCCCAAGAATGTTACTAGCTTTTCTATACATATGTAATAAAGAAAACTATAACTTGCAAAAAAGCAAATTATAAAAATGGAAATGTTGTTCAGTGCAACTTAAAAAACCCCTAAAATTAATACAATTCTTAGTTTTCTTCTCCCTGGATCTGGGAATGATAAATTGTTGCTTTATGTACATACTGTCCTTTTACAAAGATTCTTCAGCAAAAAATATGGTATTATGATTTAAATGCTAATTTAACTTAATTGATTATGAAATATTTTTACCTTGCTTTAGTTTTATGACACTTACATTGATCACATGGCTGCAAAGAAAGTCTAGCATATGAGAAATCTCTGATTCCACAGTCAGTTTCTTTGTGCTTTACAAGGGACTATCCAAATAAACCTGGTTGAGTCTTTGATCAATCCAACTGTCTCAAGGAGACTTGGCTAATGAAAAAGGAGAACAGTCATTAAATTTCTGTATGTTTTATATCAATACTGATTAATGCTACAGGGGCAAAAAAGCCTGAAAATCCAAAGAGTGTGTCTCTTTCCATTCTAAAACATTAATTATTCACTAAGAGAAATGAATGCTTATGTGCTCAATTTCAAAAATTATAACCAATAATATGTATTGCTCATTTAACATTTGACATCTTCTCCACTTCTCCAGAGTCTTGAACTCTGTGGAATTATATTTAACAACATTTACGAAAATAATCAATAAACAGCATGACCTACTTCTGACTTGTTATCATGTCATTTGCTCACCTTGATCCCATAAGGACCACATAAACTTTCAGTCACAACTTGAGTGAGTCTTTTTATTGAGCTTTCTACTCAGTCAAAAATAGCATATCCCTGATTCAATTGTTTTGAAAACTATACTTTAGGGCAAACTTTACAGTAAACTTGAAACTAAGAAGTAAACCAAAAAGATTACTCTGATCTTGTCATAAGATGATCTGATTATGTTCTTTTCTCAAAACCATGTTTTCAGGATGGGTGTTTACACCCAGGGAAAAGTATGAGTTAACTGAGATTTCTTAATATCTGATTCTGGTCTCCACTGCACAAGGTAGAGGTAGAGAACACCAAGGAATAGCTCTGGGATTCTTCATGCTAGGAAGTAGAGAAGGGTAACTTATTTTTCCTTTATTTTATACCACCACATCAAATCTCCAGAGAAAGATAAATGTCCTCTTTCTATTTGCTCTTAGTTAACTCTAAACATTTTTAGGGGTGTGAGGGTCAAACACCACATCCAAAGAGATGAGATATAGGTCAACTTCATTGGGAAAGAGTTTCCTATCAATCAGCTTTGAGTTACTGTATGAAAATCTCCAATCATATATTTTTAATTCCCTATAATTGTGTAAGTTATATGCTCCAACAATTAGTGCCTCTGCAGTTTCCAAATCACACATTAAATAATGGAATTCTGTATCAACCAAAGTAAAATCCTGCCCTAAGCAGAAGAGTAAAGTGAATTATCACTCCTGTATCCCATTGTCTTCTCTTCTTAACAAACTATGTGCCCATATATTTTGAACACAACAAAAAGCACGAACTTTTTCTTAGCACAAACAATAATCAGGAATAGAATGAATGCCACAAAGGTCACAAAGGTGAGCATAAGAAAGACTTTGCCTTGAAGAAGCTTTCAGATAGACATCTCCCATCTAGCCTCATGCCTTACATTGCCATCATCTTACAGTCTTTGTTCTGCTGCCTGAGAAGGAATCATGGTAGCACCTTATCTAAGAGTCAGACAGAGGCCTAGGTGCTGGCCATCCCCTGATATGACTCCCTTGATACCATCATCAATGCACACCATGTCCAGTCCCCTCAGGATCATACATGACAAAAGCCTCTCTGAGTTTCTACCTTTGCTCCAAGGCAATGAATAAGACATCACTCCCTTGATTCAAGGCCAGTCCCTAAATCTGTTCTCTAGGTTCCATTCACCCAGAGACCTTGCCATAACAATCAGCTCCTCACTCTCTCTTATGTCTTCAAACTCTCCTTTTGCACACCATTTAAGCAAAGAGTACTAAACAATAACAACAATAAAATGATCCCTTGACCCTATTACCTCTAGGGGCCATCTAAAATTTTCCTGTGTACTGGTGAACACTCAGAGTATCAGTAGCACCTCCAAATAGTTGAAATCCAACAATACGCATGGCCATCTAAAAACTGTTCTGTAATGTGGCAGCCATATTTACTGAATTATGGAAGCACATAGACTGCCTGCTCTCTCCCAAGCACCTAGTCCACATGGGAGATATTTGATAAAAGCATACTGAAATGAATTTATACAACTGAACCTATGATGGAAGGAATGGATGATCCATGAGAACAATGGACTTGAAGTTCTATCTGACCAAGGGAATCTCGCATCCTCATAGTGACAACCAGTGTGTCATAGACTCAGCAAGTAACAGAAGTTCACAATAGTTATTAACTGATATTGCTTGTACAGTATAGCCATGTATTTAATTTTATAAGATCGCAACTCAGTTTTTTAAAAGAAAGTTATATGGCAGGGCAGTCATGTTTTAAATGTAAGAAAACACCTGTGTAGGAGGTTAGAAAATAAAAAGTAAAAATGTTGCTGCTGCAAAACTTTCTCTCATTTTTTATTGGCCATTATGTGCTATGTAATGTTTTAATGACTAAGACTGTATAATCCAGATTAACCTTATAAAGAACCCTCAGAGCACCAGTCAAGACATCTTCAATTTCCTTGGCCTTGCAGAATTTCACAAAATACAATCAGCTTCTCTCATAAGATATGTTGTTTCAAAGCTGGAGGACATTATGGACTCAAGACATCATGCTGAGTATAAGCCAGAGGACATAATTAGTGAATCTGGTTCCCAGGGGTTGATAGGGAGCACTGAAGAAAAATAAAGATTAATTCCATAAGCTTATCCCTAACGTTGTCCCAAAATACTTTGTTTTGGATTAAGATAAAATCTCACTTAGCTACAAAAGAGCTTGTATCTGTTATCAGTTTGCTTGTTAAAATCCTACGAAATAAAACAGAATATCAGGGTGGATGACAAACAGTAAGTAGTGCAATACAGTTACCATTTTCCTAAACCATATTTAAGACTCAAAAAGGCATTGTATGTATTTGTGCATGTGTGTACATATATATTTGCATATATAGGTATACATAAATACTTCATATATATATATATTTAGATGGATGGGTTGATGGACAGAAAAAGAGATAGAGGAAGGAAGGATACTTATTATGGCCTCAGAACAGTTTCTAAGATGCCATTATACAGGCAAAAGGAGAAAGTAGTCACTAGATTGAAATGGCAGATCATATCTTCTAATATCTGAAGACTATACAGTCCAGAGATTTTTTGAAAAAACTTTCCCAGTGTACTGATACAATGGGGTCCCACTATTCTTGTGTAAACTCCACCTATTGGCACAAAAACAATTTCCTAGGCCTCCACCTGAGAGTAGCCATCTTTGTACAGTACATCTTTGACTGATCTAGTTGATCTAATCACAGGGGTGATTAAGAATCACTGTCATAGGGGCACCTGGGTGGCTCAGTGGGTTAAAGCCTCTGCCTTCAGCTCGGGTCATGATCCCAGGGTCCTGGGATCGAGCCCCACATCGGGCTCTCTGCTCAGCAGGGAGCCTGCTTCCTCCTCTCTCTCTGCCCGCCTCTCTGCCTACTTCTGCTGTCTGTTAAATAAATAAATAAAATCTTAAAAAAAAAAAAAAAAAGAATCACTGTCATATTCAGAATCACCACCGGAATAAAAATTGTCACCATGTTTCCTCTTCATCAGAAGGAGGTCTCTGAGTGAATCTGACACAGAAGCATCCTCAGTGGTGTCACTCACAAAGGAAAGATTAATTAAAGGTAATAATAAACTATGCAAGACAATGAATGGAGACACCAAAAAAATGATAACGATTTTTTAAGTTAATATTTCTGAGCACTTATGATGTCCCAATTACTGGACAAAGAACTTCATATTCATTATCTTATATAATTAATAATATAACCATATGACAGAAGTAATACTTTCACTCCTCAATAAAGAGTCTGAGTTTATACAACTTCAATAAAATCTACTCCAAGAGCCAGTTAGTGATGGACTTGGGATTTAAACTCCTGATTCTCTGTACATTTGGTTTCCATATTTCCACATTGAAGGTCTTTAATAACTTAAGATCTGGAAATATAGAGAACAGATATTCAGAGTTGCATTATGTTATAATGCCAAAACTTACATGATATTCAATAGTTTTTTTGTTTTTTTTTTAAAGATTTTATTTATTTATTTGTCAGAGAGAGAGAGCACAGGCAGACAGAGTGGCAGGCAGAGGCGGAGGGAGAAGCAGGCTCCCTGCTGAGCAAGGAGCCCCATGTGGGTCTCGATCCCAGGACACTGGGATCATGACCTGAGCCGAAGGCAGCTGCTTAACCAACTGAGCCACCCAGGCATCCCTGATATTCAAAAGTTTTATAAAGTGACCCATTTCTTCTTAAAAAAGGAGTAAATCAGTGATAAGTTTACTGACAAAGTGATGTTAATGGTAGAAAGGGGAACAGGTCAGATCTCATTGGTTCTCTAACCTGTGCTCATGTCTTCTCTCATAGTTCAGTATGGAAGATTTAAACTGGAGGTTATGTCTGGTAGTGAATAACATGTTTCTGAACAGGAGATGACATTTAACAAAGGAACACCTACCATAAGTCTTAGTCTAAATATCTTTAACCCATTTCCAGCATATTCTTCTTCATAGCATAGTCCCTAGCCTAGTTGTTAAAATCCAGGTCTGTGGGAATGCAAGCAATGGATTATAGCTAGAACCTGAAGAATGGCACACAGACTCTCTTATTTGTTCAGCAGCCATAAGCAACAGTGACCAACCCAGATGGGGTTATACATGTGAACTTTTGCCCACAGAAAAAAATGTTGAGATGCAGAGTTCTAGAAGCATGGCAATAGCATTCACAAATTCTATACATTTAATTTTGAGCTTCCAGAAGATATTCATGAGGAAAATTCCCTCATGCCTATTGGTTCTCCCAAGCCACATGGTACCATAAGCGCAACATAACCCTTTGGAAGCCTCCTATTTTTTTCTGAAGCCACGTGTATAGGAATTTGACCACCATGTTGCCTTGGATAGGGAGGAGTGAGGAAAACACATATTTTTAATTCTGTCAGTTTTACAAATATCTAATAATGCAGAAACTATAAACAGTTTGTAATTGAGTTAACTATTTGTGGGGAAATAATTGGGCTAATGAAATATTTCTTTATGGAAAACGTTGGCTGGTGCTAAATGAATGAATATCAAGGACCTTAAAGATATCAGAAATTAGAGCAGGAAAAAATTAAATTCTTATAATTGGGAAACTGCCAAGTCAGGGCCCAGAGCAAATGACATCTGGAATGAAAAAATAACTTCTACATTATAATGGACTGAACAGCAGTTTGCATCTATCATGTCAATGAGCAGAGCTACCTATGCAGAATAGTAGGAAGCAAGCAAGATTTTTGTTAATCCCTTTGCAACCCACTCAAGATATGTGGAACTAAGAGACTTGAATATAATATCTAACTTTCTACAAGTATGAACTAATGTTCCTATACTTTTAAGAGTTTTTCCACAAACAATATTACAGCTCTAACAGAAAAACAATTTTTTTTAAAGATTTTATTTATTTATTTGATGGCGAGAGATCACAAGTAGGCAGAGAGCAGGCAGAGAGAGAGAGAGGGAAGCAGGCTCCCTGCTGAGCAGAGAGCCCGATGTGGGACTCGATCCCAAGACCCTAAGATCATGACCTGAGCTGAAGGCAGTGGCCTAACCCACTGAGCCACCCAGGCGCCCCTAACAGAAAAACAATTTAACATTACTCACAATTGCACAGTCCTTACACAACCATATTTCCTTCCAACCCTTACCCATATGCGTAAGTAATTTAAATAGTTATAACTATAAAATGTTATAATTTTATATTATCTTTAACACTATGTTTTGTCTTACTAATAAATTATTTGAGTGTATTAGACAGAACATTTGTGTCCTCCCAAAATTCATATGCTGAAGCCTTAATCCCCAGAGTGATGATATTTGAAGGTGCAGTCTTTGAGAAGTAATTAGGTTTAGATGAGGCCAAAAGAACAGGGGGTCACCCAATATGGGATTAATATCCTTATAGAAAAAGAGACTCTCAGGACGCCTGGGTGGCTCAGTTGGTTAAGCTCCTTGCTCCTTGCTCGGCAGGAAGCCTGCTTCTCCCTCTGCCTCTGCCTGCCTCTCTGTCTGCCTGTGCTCGCTCTTTCTCTCTCTCTAACTAATAAATAAATAAAATCTTAAAAAAAAAAGAGAGAGAGAGAGACTCTCTCCCTTTCTCTCTGCCATGTAAGGACACATATTAATCCCAAAGCTTCTAGATCAGTGTGTTTTAAGCCACCTGCATCATAATCTTCCAGTGTGTTTATTAAAAGGTAGTTTCCAACATTTAAATCCATTTTTACTGAAACAAAATCTAAAGAGGTGGGGTCCTAGAATGAAGCTTTTGCAAGACAGAATAACAAGTTTCCACAGGAAATTTTGACATACACAGAAATTGGAGAACCATAGCACCAGGCTAGAGGGAAGAGCTCTCAAGGTCTGGACAGACCTTTAAATTCAGAAAGTGTCTGCACATAGCCAACTTATTCTTCCTAAATCAAGGTCTGAATCTCATGTCATTCTTGTAATACAATTTTATTCCTGCTACCAGCACCAAAATAAAGCCCCCAGCCTTCTCAGACTGCCATTTAAAGTATTCGGCAATCTGACTCTCATCCACCACTCCAGCTTTGTCATCAGTTACTTGGTGACATAAACCTTATGTTCAGATGTTTTACCCATGATGTAGAGGCCTTGGTTAACATTCATATGAAAACTATGATGAATGCCATTCATATAATAGTTTCCAAAAGGCCAAACACCAAGAAAGTTCTGTAAGATGCAGGAACAAAGAACAATACATAATTGTAAAATAAATTCAAGACTTAGAGAATGCTTTCTCTGTAACAAAAGCCTGTGTATCTTTCCACTCAGTGAATGTACTTGCTTAAATTAAGATTCAAATCAAGAAGTGCAGCCACTGTGGGAAACAGGATGGAGGTTCCTCAAAAAATTATAAATAGAATTGCCATATAATCCAGTAATTCCACTATTGGGTATTTACCCAAAGAAAATGAAAACACTAATTTGAAAAGATGTATGCACCCCTATGTTTATTGTAGCATTGTTTACAGTAGCCAACATACAGAAGCAACCCAAGTGTCCAGAGATAGATGAATAGATAAAGATGTAAAAATATGTATATCTACATGTCTATATCTATATCTATATGTATCTCCTTGTATAGATAGATATAGATAGATAGATAGATAGATAGATAAAATGTTACCAATAAAAGAATGAAATCTTGCCATTTGCAACAATAGGAATGGATCTAGAGGTTATAATGCAAAGTGAAGTCAGTCAGTCAGAGAAAGATAAATACCATATGATTTCACTCATATGTGGAATTTAAGAACCAAAACAAGCAAACAAAGGAAAAAAGAGACTTAAATAGAGAAACCAAACTGATGGTTGCCAGAGGGGAGTTGGGTGGGGGGATGGGTGAAATGGAGAAAGGGGATTAAGAGTACATTTATCATCTTGAGCACTGAGTAATATATAGACTTGTTGAATCACTATACTGTACTCCTGAAACTAATATGACACTGTATGTTAACTATACTGGAATTTTTAAATAAATAATTTTTAAATAGAATTAAAAATTAAACAAACATAAAAAATAAAAAGAACAGAAGTAATCCTTGCAAGCTTTTGCCTTGCTGAACTGCATGAAGTTTGGGAAAAGCATGTCCTTTAGGATGAGACTGTCTCAATTCAAATCCCACCTTATTAACTGACATTAGAGGAATTACTTAATCTCTTTGCTTCAGTTTCTTCATTGGTAACATGTGCGTATGAGAGAACTTAACTCATTAGGTTGCTGTGGGGAATTCATGAGTTAATATAGAAAAAGAACAAAGAACAGTGCCTAACATCCATAGTAAATACATGGCATACATTCATATACATGCATACAAACACATGCCTATGAATAGCAGAAATACTAAATCTTACATGTAAGAAGTTTGAAATACTTAGGGTATACTCAGATGTAAATCAAAATCTGTAAATAAGAAAAGGTTTGGTCTTTGGTCATACAGAGAGATTTGGGTATCATCAATATACATATGTAACTCAAAGACACAGACTTACTTATATGAGCCAACCCTGAGGGAAGATGTAAAGGGAGACACATGAGGAACTTTGGGAGAAAAGCTAAAATCAGAACCTTTACACAGACCCAGAGTTTAGTGGCTCTCTTCTTTAGTGGATTTGGCATTTAATTATGACTAAGCATTATTTCTGGGTATAAAAAATAACCTATGAGCACAGAAACCCTTCTTCTTAGACAAAATAACATCGTTATGCATGTCAGTGGGGCTGTGCAGAGACATTAACATTATTTACACTCTCATTTTATAGCTGTTCATCAAATTGTTCCCTAATATATCCATTGGATTAGAACCAATTCATTTTTCAAGACAAACTATGAAACAGAATTGACTGTACTTCAAGAAGACACTAATGAACTAATAGGAAGAGAGGGTGCATCTGACTAACTCCAGGAAGGAGCTGGTGTCTATAAACTTCCGGTATCTATGGAAGATGTGGACCCAGGACTCACAAAGCAAATGTGGCAGGAGGGCGTGACCCGTAAGTCATGTCAGCTTCCCAAAAGTACTAGCAGTGCAAGGACGACTCCTCAAAACCACCGAGGTGTGTGGACATGGGGTGACCTACAGCACCTGACCACGTGGTACTCACAAGATGGTTCTTTTGAGTCACAAGATGGTTCTTTTGAGTCTGCTCCTGGATGCATGGAGACGAGCCCCGCAGGAGGGTTCCCTCTTATGGACAGGCTCATGTCACGTGGGCACCTGGATCTGTGACACCTAGTTTGATCCATAAAGTTGTCCAGGTCCTCAGAGAGCACTGGGACCTGAGCACGTATCATGTGTCTGCATTCCTGCCCCCACACTTCCCACCCTGCAGCACTGGTTGTATTTTCTAGTGATTGCTTTTATCCACTTTTTGATGAGGTAAAGGTCCAAGAAAGGCTGGAAAATTCTTGACAAGTGTTAATTTGAAAGCATTTCCAACTCACAGAATCACCTCAGTGTGAAAATGTCAGCTGATGTTCTGTAACCATGGAAAAAATAAAACAGGCCTAAGACACACAAGGATAATGTCCAGGTTTTCTTAGATAAATACATTAAACAACGGAGAAAAACTTGATTTCCTGGCCCATGTGACCTGATTTTATTCTGAAGCCACTCAATTATTTGAATTTGACTGCAAAATAAAATTTGGCTAAGGAAAAGCCCTACAACATTCCAAATAAATTAAATAATGTGGTCACAACAAAGTAATGCTACACCGATATCTTTCACTTAAATAATTAAAAGATAAAAGTAAAACATCATTATTTTATCCTAAGGTAAAAGGTCAGATTCTCAAATTCCCATGATAATACCACATGTCTATTAAAATTTAGAACATTGCACTGAACCATATAATGAGATTATTGGGTCTGATTGGCCCCAATCTCTTTTAAAAACATTCTAACACATGCAATAAGTTCTTTAGTTTGTCTTTTTCCCCCCTCATTTTATTTTGTTTAAAACTATGAGAGGGGCACCTGGGTGTCTCAGTGGGTTAAAGCCCCTGCCTTCAGCTCAGGTCATAATCCAGGGTCTTGAGTCCCGCATCGGGCTCTCTACTCAGCAGGGAGCCTGCTTCCTCCTCTCTCTCTGCCTGCCTCTCTGCTTACTTGTGATCTCTGTCTGTCAAATAAATTAATTAATTAAATATTAAAAAAATAAATAAAACTATGAGAAAGCCAATTTGGTATATATTTATTTTTCACTCTTTGGGATTTTTTATTTGTTTGTTGTTTTAAAATATTTCAGTGAATTTTTTATTTTATTTTATTTTGAATTTTATTTTTTTCAGTATTCCAGAATTCATTGTTTATGCACCACACCCAGTGCTCCATGCAATATGTGCCCTCCTTAATACTCACCACCAGGCTCACACAAACCCTACCCCCCTACTCTCCAAAACCTTCAGTCTGTTTCTCAGTGTCCACAATCTCATGGTTTGTCTCCACCTCTGATTTCCCCCAACTCACTTCTCCTCTCCATCTCCCAATGGGATTGTTTTAATATATGTTTTTACTCCCAACCTCAGTTTCCTAAGCAGGTCTTCCTGAGATTATTTCAGGCCTTTGGGGCTGCCCAAACATCTTACTACATTTTCCTAGTTCATTTACTCTTCTATCCACAGATGATTATTTCATAACTCTCTTCAGATTTTCAACAGTCTCTGTCCTATCCTCATATTCAGTTGATAATTTGATTCTTATTTCACTGAAAAAAAAAAATTACAACAAAATAGAAAATAATTTCCCTCTGCTTCCTCAATCACATTTACCAAACCCTCTATTTATGTACCTAATCTCATCTCTTTTTACCTGCTAAAAAATATTTCTCCTGTTATTAACCTGTCTGTCCTATAGCACTAATTTTCCCTTCTACTCTGGGTTATGCCCATCAACATAAAATCCCACTGTAATTAATCTCATTTAGGTCTCAAGTTCCACCTGTCTCATTTCTCTGTCTTCTTTAGAGAAAAAGTGTTCCTGAGTTCTCCAACCTCATAATCTTTATTTCCTACCCCCTACTAGTTCTTGAATCCATTCCAACCATGCTCTGTCCTCAGCACGCCACTGAAACAGCTCTTTTCAAGGTCATCCAAGCCTCTTCAAAGTTGAATCCATTAGTCAGTTCCCAGTTGTCACCCAAGTAATCAGCAGCATTCAGCAATTAATCACTCCTTCCTTTTTGCAACAGTGTCTTCACTTGACTTCCAAGACTACCCTCACCCTAGGTTCTTTCTGCCTCACCAGCTGCTCCTTCTCAATGTCCTTTATGTATCCTTTCATAACCTCAACCCCAATACGTTAGAGTCACCCCTCCTATTTACTTAAAATAACTCCTTAACTTGAAAATCATCAGTACCCAAATTATGTTTGTAAACCAGACCTGACCATTTACTCAGTCTTTCCACTGATATGTCTGAATGCGTATATGAAATACAACATGGAAATCTTGATCTCCCCGCCTTACCATCTCAATCAATAGAAACCCTATTTGTGCAGCATCTCAGACCAGGATCTATATAATCAATTTAGACTTCTCTCTGGTAACTGATAGCAACCTGGCAGCAAATCTTGTCAACTCTATCACCAACATGTATCTAGATCTTATCTGTCTTACCATAAGCACTGCTACCACCCGGTTCCAGCGGTCACCATCAACACCCACGTGGAATAATGCATTTGTTTCTGTATAAATGCAACTGATGCTCTGCCTAGATGCTCTCTATTGGCATTGATCACATTCTAGTGACTACTGACTGCTAAAGAGCTAATAGGGCACCCCTAGAGAACTGTCTTTGGAAGACCCGAGGGAAGACCTCCCCAGGAACAGCTGTACAATTATCACCTCCACTCACCAAGCAGACCAACAGACAATGACTTACTAATACAAGGATACAAAGGCTGGTCTCTTCTCTTAAGGTGGGACAATTGTGTGGCATCATTCCTACTTCACGGTTTCCCTTCTGGACTAGATCCCCATCTGCTTTGGATTAGGTTAAGGCTGGCTTGGGATGAAACTACCTTTTTGCTTAGCTTCTCCCCATGCCTTATCCTGCTGTTCTCATGTCTAGATTTCTTTTGAGAGCATCCCTTAATTAAACTAATTGAACAGTGAACTACTTGCTTCTATGAATTCTAATCTAAGATACCTTCTAACTGATCTTTGCATTCGCAGTGCTATTTTCTATTCTCAACATGATGTACAGAGTGATCCCAATAAATCTCAGAGGTAGACCACATTCTTCCCCTGTGCAACACCTTCCAATAGTCTTTCATATCACTCACAGTAAAAGTCAAGTCCCCTACAGCAGTTTATTCAGTCTTACATGATCTCTCTGACCTAATCTCCTATAACTCTTCCTCTCTCTACTTGAGTCTATATGCATATAGAATTTTATAGAACTTTCAGAATTTAAGCTTTGTGAAAGGAGAAGCTATCTTCACTGCACTAATATATTCCTAGTCCCTAAAGAGTTTTTGGCACGCAATGGGAATTGATATATGTTGAATTAATGAACCATAATCATAGTACATACCCTTCAATGCTCCCCTTATCCTGGTTTCTCTGTGAATGCCCAAATCAGAAAAAGAATTTTATTTAGGACAAAGGTAAGTACTAAAACTTGAATGTCAAAGACAATCCTCCTAAAGAAGAAAATAAGGACTATGTTTTTTGCCATTTTGAGCTAAAAGTGCCCTTTAGTATCTCAAAGATCCTAGCCTGAAAGAAGCAATGGTTTGAGAAGGGAAAATAGTTGGAGAGATGTTTTTTGGAGTGAAAGAGGTCTTTGATTATGATTTCACTTCTATCAGTTTCAGAAGATTAGGTGCCCAAGTTAATAAGGCATCAAGCACAACCTAAATTATAATACATATTCAATATTTGACTCAGTCGATTTCATCTGCCAGATCATATAAACAGCCTAGAGTTTTCTATTAAAAGTTTATGACTCCTTCTTTATAAATGAATATTTTTTAAAGATTTTTTATTTATTTATTTGACAGAGAGAGATCACAAGTAGGCAGAGAGGCAGGCAGAGGGGCGGAGGGAAGCAGGCTCCCCGCTGAGCAGAGAGCCCAATGTGGGGCTCGATCTCAGGACCCTGAGATCATGACCTGAGCCAAAGGCAGAGGCTTAACCCACTGAGCCACCCAGGTGCCCCAAAAGTTTATGACTTCTTAACACAAATTCAGTTATCATTGAAAAATACAAACCTAATTAAAGCCCTGGGTCAGTAATATATCATAAATGCCAAAGCAACACCCTAAATGCCAAATAGAAAAGATTTCCTATTATTCTGTAATATTCTTCATCATATTCACAGGAAGCAATAGAAATTACATAGAATTTTTATTGCAAAAATATTTTGCCTGAGTATTTATTATTCCTTCTACAAATACCTTTGTTCTTAGAAATAGATGGTTTAAGAAATGGGAATAAATTAACTTGATATCCTCAATTCAGCCTTAATATATCAGTGGAAGCCCTCCCCTACATGACACCTTCACATGTCTATCTGAAACAAAACAGCACACTTGCATTTATTTTTTTTCCATCAAAAGTAAACTGGATTGGACAACAAGGCAATTTAGTGAAGTATGCCATTACAATGAATATATTTAAATGCTATCCATCAATATCCAATTCAATTAAATAATATTTATTATAGACTCACTCTGTGCCAGGTGGTAGGGCAGGGTTTAGGATAACCATAAAAAGGAGTGGTTATTGAGAAAGAGGTATTAGATACAGACATTGTTCTAGGCATTGCTAGCATAACAAGGAACAAATTGACATCCCCATTATACTTCAGTAAATAAGAGATATTAACCAGTTAATCACATACTTATGATTAAAACACTGAACAAGTACAGTGAAGAAAATGTAGGGGTGTTATCTAGCAGTTCAAGGAAGTTTTCACAATGAAGATGACTCTAAGATGAGTGGGACAAAGAAGGGCTCACTAAATAAAAAGGCAAGTGTTCCTAGGAGAGAAGACAGCATGAGCAAAGGCTCTGAGGCATAGAATGGAAAGTCAATGTAGATGGAGCTCAGAAGAGTGAGGCAGAGACTGATTCAGAACAAGGCAGAGAGGAGGCTGGAGACAGGGTGTGATTCTGATTACATAGGACATGGAAGACTATACTGAGGAGATGTTAACAGTGTTAAGAACAATGGGAAAGAACAGATTTTAAGGCAAGGGTGTGTGGCCAGTGACAAGGTAAGATTTGTGTTTTGAAGCAATGAATCTGACTGTAATGTGGACAATAGACTGGATAGGGGACAAGAGCAGAATGCCAAGGAACAGATAGAGGCTGCTATTAACTGTGGTTCAAAAGAGAGGTGATGTTTAGCATAGATAGTTTGACACTAGTAAATAAGAATGAAGAATTCATCAAATGAGAAAGATGAATCCAACAAATAACTGGCAGGAAGACTGACAGATATTCATGATAGAAAACTTTTAAGCAATTAAGAGAAGGGGATGAACTTAGAGAATTGGATGAATGTTGTTATTTGTAGCTATAAGGTGAAGAGGACACAAGTAGGGCATGGTGAAGCTGATCGTGAGAAAAGACAATGATTTCAATTTTCAATTTTTTGGATATAAAGTAGGATCCAAACTGGAAATCATGAGAGAGAAGTAGGATACACAGGTCTGAACCTCAAAGAGTAAATATGTGTTAATATGTGTTAAATATTTAAACTAGTCAGTTTTTGGCATATAAGCAATGGTTGAAATGAAAAGCATGCAAGGTATGAAGGAAAAAAAAAAGAGGATCTAGAACCAAGCTTAAAGAACTTTCAGTACTTCGTGGCCAAGTAGAATTAAAAGGGAGATAGAGAAAGAGAGATGGAGATGAAAGAAGAAAACCCAATAGATAGTTATATAACTGACACCAAGAAAGAGGATGTGTGAGAACACAGAGGGAGGGAGAGACTATATCCAAGTACTCACACTCTGAAACTCTTCACTTATTACCTGGCACTTGGAAAATATCTGAAATAGCATACCTTAAGGTTCTGAGATTGGACTAACTTGCCCAAAACTATAACCCTGAGTCAATAAAGACAACCCCAGGATAGATCAATCAAAAAGTCTACTGAATGATAGTGTCCAAAAGAAACAGGCATATATTTTAAGTATAATGTGGATATAACACATTTTTAAAGGATTATAGAAAGGAATTAATTTGTATATGGCACAGATAGTGGCAGGGAGTCAGCAAAATCTATTCCCTCTACCCTGGTACCACATCTAGACCACATTTCCCAAGCATGGATAGGTGGAAGTAGGGGAGTTGAAGCAAATATACTCCATATCTGGGCCCACTTATAGAAAAACTCTCGGGTTTCTCCATTCACCTAGTGAGGTTTGAGAAGAGAAGTGCGAGGCTTGAGAAGAGAATGATGCCGTATTTTCATGGGGAGGAATACAGGTGTTTCACTGATGAGGCGGGAGGTAACCCACCGACCAGGAATTTACAGAGATGAGTGATGAACTTTGCTTGTTTAAGCTGTTCGAATTTAGGGAGTTGTCTCTTCCAGTAGTCAGGATTAATTACTCTAATTGATGCACTGAGGCTGGCGACTTTGGAAGCCACTCAGATGTGGAATATTTATCTCACAACCCACAATTACTCTCCATCCCCTGTTGATTCACTAGAAAATTATATTTCAAAGACGAGGAACAGAATGGTCGCAGCCAAAGGACAGACACTTTGCTACGAAGCATTTCCTTATATCTGAATGGGTCAAAATAATTTAAAGTTTTCTTTTTCTGGCAAACAGTATATTTATTTGAAGTAATTTCAAGTTAAACTACACTCTTACCAGAAGAAGAAAATGAAGTTCCATTTTATTCTCTTGGCTGACAGTTAATTAAAAAGCAAACTCTAATTTTGTCATCAATATTGTATTATAGTAGTTTAAATAGTAATTAAGTAAAATGCAGTTATCTCAAATTGAAAAAGAAAACTCCAGATTTTTAAAACATGTATTCTTTGCTTAAAAAGATGCAAAAATTCATTTAAAATATGTGTTTATGCTCACATGCAAAATATGCAAATGCTCATATGACAGCTTGGCAAAGATGCTGGGAATCTTTAGAGAAAACCTAATGGATACTGCATATGCTTAATGAAGATTTCTTGGCTCAGTTGGTTAAGCGGTTGCCTTCGGCTCAGGTCATGATCCCAGCGTCCTGGGATCGAGTCCCACATCGGGCTCCTTGCTCGGCAGGGAGCCTGCTTCTCCCTCTGCCTCTGCCTGCCACTCTGTCTGCCTGTGCTCGCTCTCTCTCTCTCTCTCTAACAAATAGATAAATAAAATCTTTAAAAAAAAAAAGTTCTGCAGAAAAGAAGAAATGTTGACTGCGTGAGGGAAAGCATTGCTAATATGATGGAGGTGGTTTGGGGGTTCTCAGTATTTTTCAGGCCAAATTTAAGTATGTGATCAGACATTCCACTATGGTAATTTGATTTTTATCTCTCTTTTATCTAGGATCAGCTACACCATTTACAGGGCCCATGTAAGTGTGGGGTCCCATGTGAACGTGCAGGTTGCAGAACCATGAAGGTTAACCTACCCTTATATCTCACTCTAAAAAAAAAAAAAAAAAAATCAAGAAACTTAGAGTCAAGATTTTTCTTTTTTTTTTTTTTAAAGACTCAAGATTTTTCAAGTGTGATGGATAAAAATATTTGGTTGTGGTTCTTAGAGTTTTGTATTAACTGTGGCCATTAATCAGTGTTGCCTCATGAAGACTGATAAAATCTTTGGTTTCATACCTTTCTTTTTATTGTGTCATGCAGCTAATAAAAATGTTACTGGGGGAAAAAAGTCTCTCAAATAAAACAATGCAATATCCTTCTTTGCCCTATACTCAAATGGCACATAACAGGATAGTGTGCCCTGCTGATTGAAATGGGTTCCTACTTGAGAAATCAGCAAATATTGACAGACTTACAGCAGAAGAGTACCCTGGGGAAAACAAAGTTAATGTGATTTCGAAAGCAAGTTCTGTGGTTGCAGAGATCAACCCTGGTACAATATGAAAGAGATCACACAAACATGTGAATCTGGGGAGATGGGATCACTGAATGCCATCCTGGAGGCTGCCTAGAACAGAATGTTTCTTTAGATGCCCAGTTCCTGTGATGTTAATGGGGAAGGCTATGCATAAGTGGTAGCAAGAGTTATATAAACAATCTCTATACCTTCTACTCAGTTATAACATGAACAAAAAACTGCTCTAAAAAATGTCTACTTTTTCACATATCTTGTAGATTTTTGCTGCTTATTTACTTACATACCACCTCTTCCAGAATTTACAACATGATGGACTTTAAACTAACTGAGACAATACCTTCCCTCATTACAAACAAGTGCTAAATTTAACTAGCATTATCTTCAGTGAAAAAAATAGAATCGGTACATTATAAATACTCAATTACCTGGTGAGTTTTAGTGAGAATTTAAGGAAACCAGTAAACCAGACAATTATTCTCATTTATTCATGCTTTAGGCATGTACCTGGGGTTCACAATATGCCAGAGATGCCTTCTGATAAAATAAAAGTGACGAGGAAATTTTTTTTTTTTAATGGCACATTTGAGGACACCTGGGTGTCTCAGTTGGTTAAGTGTCTGCCTTTGGCTCGGGTCATGATCTCAGGGTCCTGGGACTGATTCCCATTTTATGGTCCCTGCTCAGTGGGGAGTATGCTACTTCCTCTCCCTCTGCCCCTCTCCCCAACTCGTGCTCTCTCTCTCAAATAAACTTCTTTAAAAATAAATAAAATGGCACATTTGTATTCGTAATGTAAGTAATATAAATATACCAAAGGCACAATTTTAGTACTGAACAGTTCACTCCTCATTTCACTTAAAATATTATTCAAGTAATTTTATCTTCATAAGGAATAAGAGACTGACATAGGTAAAGGCACTTTGAAATACATCAGTGCTATCTAAACAAAATGGGAAGGGATTATATACTCTGTTCCATACCATAGTGCCTTCCACCACCTCTTTCTCCAGGTTGTGTTTCTCTTCTACCAGATGGTTGACCAAAAGAATAAAAACTTATTATGATTCTACATGAACAAGACATCAGAATCCAAGCTCTGGGAGCACCTAGGAGGTTCTGGTTAAGCATCCAACTCTTGCTTTCAGCTCAGGTCCTGATCTCAGGGTTGTGAGATGGAGTCCCCTCTGGGGCTCCATGCTCAGCAGGGAGCTTGCTGAGGATTCTCTCTCTCCTCTCCCTCCCCCCACCACAACCCTGCAGTGCTCCCTGGCTCCCTCTCTCTTCTTTTAAAACAAAACAAAACAAAACAAAAATCCAAGTTCTGGCTCTCCAAATTGTATAATGTGGCACATTACCTAACTTCTTCAGGTTCTTGGGTCTTTCACATCTATCAAATGAAGGGGATGAACTAGATGACCTCCTAGTCTCTCAATTTGTCGATCAGCCCCTGACATTACCATCAAAATAAGTTGTAATCATGGGCCAGGCCTAGGTTTGCAGTCATACCTGCCACCTACTTGAACTAAATTTCTGACACATCCCTAAACCTGAACTGTCTTATCTATAAAGAAGAGATAATCTCATGGAACTGTAATGAAGATTAAAGCAACTGACACATAAATTGCTCCTAATCCAGTGCTTAAAACCTGGTAAGCACTAGAAAGATGTTAGCTAATATTCTCCATTCTCTTTTTTATTCAGTTGCTAACCAAGTATTTCCATTGAGAAGTAGATCACTACTTTTTGAGAAATTTCCTTCCATTCTAAGACAACTCATTTATAAAGTTTTTCTTAATGAACTTAAATCTGGCTGCTTGCAACTCTATATTCTATTGTTTATAGCAGTGGTTTTTAACCTGGGATTCACAAAGAATTCAGGAGGTCTATAAATATGGATGAAAGTCATTACATCCATATTTTTACTAACTTCTAAATGAAAAGTAATATTTACTTCAATTATGAACACAGTCACTAAACCAAAAGAGTTTGTGTAACTTTGTCACTAACGGAAATCACAGATATTTTCTCACCTCATTAGAAATGTTGTAAACATCTCAAAATTAAGTACAGGGGACATACTAGATCTTGTTATTTAATGAATTAATAAATATGCACACATATCACTATACCAAAAATGTATTAAATAGCCTCATAATTGATATTCATATATTTTTTTCTTTTTAATCCTATAATTTTCTTTTTTTTTTTTAGATTTTATTTATTTATTTGACAGACAGAGATCACAAGCAGGCAGAGAGGCAGGCAGAGAGAGGAGGAAGCAAGCTCCCCTCAGAGCAAAGAGCCGGATGTGGGGCCTGATCATGAGATCATGACCTGAGCCAAAGGCAGAGGCTTTAATCCACTGAGCCACCCAGGCGCCCCCTAATCCTATAATATTCTTTTATACTTAAAGACATTATATTGAGAAAGCATTCATAGGCTTACCCAGTCTGCCAAAGGAATCTAGGTCATACACATATACACACAAAAGGACAACAAACTCTATAGTAGGCTAGAATAATTTTACTCCCTTTCTCATTGATGATACACTCAATGCCTCTTATATATATTTCTAATTGAGCATACCTCTAGGCATGTCCCATGGAATACCCGTGTGCAAGATTATGCATGAAAAATAAAATAATCCTTTGGTCAAAAATGGGAGGAAGAAGAGGGAGAAACCTTCACATATCAAAAGCAGGAAGAGGAAGAAGAAAGAGAGTAAGTACCTGGAGGAAGGAGCCAAATTTAAATGTTTTCTATGGAACAGAACACTTCTATATCTGGAGAAAGACACCAAGGAGCCATTAGGGAAGAAAAGAATAAAAATAGTGGTAGATGAAGTAATGACAGGATCATAGTTTCAGAAGAAGGGTCAGGAGATAAGGGTAGAATGGAAGTACAGTAGTTTGAGGTGAATAGGAATCATTTTGGGACACCAGGGTGTGACATTTCTTCCAGGCCTCCCTGTGTCCTCTTGCCTTGGACAGCTACAATGCATACTGGTACATTAAAGTCTCAGAAAGTAATTCCAAAAAGATACCTGTTGAATTTGTTTTTAACAACTCATTCTTTCCAAGCTTCTTTGACTCTATACCTTCCCTCCCCCTAACACCTATTAACATGCTTAGAGCCACTGTTCTGCAGACTATGCTCCGGAAAGCTGCTCAAATTCATCAATGAACAAGACACTCTGGAGGTGGCCTATTGTTAGAGCACAACGAATGGGTTAAAGCCTCTGCCTTCAGCTCAGATCATGATCCCAGGGTCCTGGGATCGAGCCCCACACTGGGCTCTCTGCTTGGCAGGCACCTGCTTCCTCCTCTCTCTGCCTGCCGCTCTGCCTACTTGTGATCTCTGTCTGTCAAATAAGTAAATAAAATCTTAAAAAAATAATGATAAGGCCAAGGGCAACTGGATGGCTCAGTGGGTTAAGTATCTTCCTTTGGCCCAGGTCATGAGCCCAGAGTCCTGGTATTGAGTCCCATGCCTGGCTCCCTGCTTCTCAGGGGGTCTGCTTCTCCTTCTGCCCCTCCCCCCACTGATTCTCTCAATCAATCTCTCTCTCTCTCTTTCTAAAAAAAGAAAAGAAAAAAAAAAGAGGATGGGGGGCAAATGTATTACACTGTCAACTGATACAGATCTTCCAATTTACTATGCTTTTTCATGAGAACGTCTTCCTGATAAGATTTTTCTCATCCTATACTTCAGCTATTTTTTTTCTTTTATTAAGTCTAAATCAGGGCTTACATGTAATTTCTTTTTTTTTTTTTAAAGATTTTATTTATTTATTTGAGAGAGAGAGATCACAAGTAGGCAGAGAGAGAGAGCGGAAGAAGGCTCCCTGCTGAGCAGAGAGCCCCACGTGGGGCTCGATCCCAGGACCCTGAGATCATGACCTGAGCCAAAGGCAGAGGCCTAACCCACTGAGCCACCCAGGTGCCCCTTACATGTAATTTCTATTAGATCTGGCCTTGTTACTTCTTGCCCATAAAGTTATTTTGGTGTCGAAATCAAGAATTGTCACCTAGTCCTTTCAATTTTTAATATTATCCACAAAATTGATTAGCACTGATCTTTGTGGTAAGGCATACAGGACACCTGGGTGGCTCAGTGGGTTAAGCTGCTGCCTTCGGCTCGGGTCATGATCCCAGCGTCTTGGGATTGAGTCCTGCATCGGGCTCTCTGCTCAGCAGGGAGCCTGCTTCTCCCCTCCCCTCTCTGCCTGCCTCTCTGCCTACTTGTGTGATCTCTGTCTATCAAATAAATAAATAAAATATTTAAAAAAATAAAATAAAATGTTGAGCAGGACAGAGCCAAGGGAAGAATACCGTGACAGATCAGGAAACAGTTAATTGAACCAAAAATGGTTCAATCCTTCTCACATCTATATAATTATATTGAACTAGGCCCAAATTTTCCACCGTCTCGATTGCTGGTAGTCCTGTAATCCCATATCAATAGTTTCCATGATGTTTATTTTTCTCTTTTTTGGAACCTGGAAATGTCTGCTGTTATTCTAAAGAATCATTTTCCTCTCAGGGAGAGTGACACACATGTAAATTTGAATCACTGATCATGTTGATCTTTGAACTAAATACTTTCTGACTGAACTTTGGAGAGAGAAAGAAAGAGTGTGTGTGTGTGTGTTCTCTGTGGCCAAGATTTCTAGGCATTTCTTCCTTTTTTTTAAAGACTTTGTTTTGAAGTAATCTCTACACCCAAACTCACCACCCTGAGATCCAGAGTTACATGCTTCACTGACCAAGCCAGCCAGGCATCCCTAGGCATCTCTGAAATGTCTATAAATGTGAGCCAAACTTTACTAAACCATGCTATGTGCCCTCTGTAGCCAAGATTGAAATCACAATAATTAACATTAGTAAAAGTGGTAAGAAAAATGTACTAGTATAGAAGTACTGTGAGTAGCTGCTTCCAATTATTAGTCACCATTGTAATGTTGGCATCTACATTCAAACTGTTGTTTCTAATGAATCTAATAAAACTGTGCTCAGGATAGTGAAATTATGCCACTAAGGACTTTTAATGCTGAAAGCAGCATTATATTCTTACTCAGTAATTCCACTTCTGGAAATTGGCAATCTCTCTATCTTGGTACATCTCTGCTCACTGAAGTACTTGCAATGAGATCTTAGGGGCACTGACAGTTCTAGGATCAATGCATTTATCCCTGAAGGTAGAAGTTTAAAACTCCCAAATGATGAAGCTGCTGTAGCTTGCTTGTGATGTTTGGCTCCCCGTGTACGAAACACAGTTCAGTGCTACGTCAAAGGGTTTCCTAAGTAGACCAATTCACTCAGGATAATTGAAGCTCAGGTTTATTACATGAAGGATTAATCACAAAGTGGCAGGGCTACCGCCATCAGGTTTTTCTCAAGGATGTGAAAAGAAATAACAAACCAGCGATTAAGGGCAATTTAGAACTCTTTTAATGCACACGTTCCAAGTTCTTAATAGGAGGCATTATACACTGTCATACATACTAGGTTCAGGGAAAATCCCTTAAATAGCAAGACTATCCTTACAGGATAAAATGTACTCAGGTACCGTTAAACCTATTCAAAGGCACTGCCGTTGACATCTACAAAATGGCAGTGCCAGGCTTACTGTGCTAAAAAAGATACATAATGTCACAGAACACAAAAGCTCATAAAAGAATAAATCAATATAATAGCTGTGCACTCAAGCACATGGGCAATGGAAGGAGGAGAAAGGAAAAACAGGCTATTTGTTAGAAACCTATACAGTGTTTTGGTTCAACTACGTCAGTTTTTCTCAAACTGCAAGATGTTGAATGTTCGAAGAAAAAAATGTTCAATAACATTGTTTCTTCTAAAAGATATTTAACGTACTAAAACAGACTTGTATAATTATGATCATCCTGCAAGAATCTGCATTTAAGAAATTGAAAGAAACCCAGGAAATCGCACCAATCAATGATCAACAACATGAGGTAAAACTTAAATATCAGTGTTTCGGTAGTATTTATCCACTAATTGTACTGATACACATTACCTTTTAAAAATATAAAAATTTATTTATTTATTTGACAGAGAAAGACACAGTGAGAGAAGGAACACAACCAAGGGGAGTGGGAGAGGGAGAAGCAGGCTTCCAGCCAAGCCCAGAGCCCGATACGGGGCTTGATCCCAGGACTCTGGGATCTTGACCTGAGCCGAAGGGAGATACTTAAGGACTGAGCCACCAGGTACCCCCACATTGCCCCTTAGTAGCTATTGCTCTTTGCTATGAAACTGTCTTATTTCAACTATTTCTGTCTTTTTTCATTTTCCCAATAAGAATAAAAATGACTTACTCTATTGAATTTGTATTATTTTGGTCATATAATTGAGTTACAATATGAATTGATTTTTATCATTTCTTGAAGCAATTAATTTATCATAGGCCATTTTTTGTCCTCTTTAGTCCAAGAGCAGATTATATCCCATGAGCTATTGCTGGTATTCTATGGATACACAATCATGTAAAATGTATTCCGTAGTCAAATAAGTTTGGGAAATGTGTATTCTGAACAAACACTAGAGTAGTTTCTATCATTACGTGTTATATTCCAGAATGCAGACATGTCGTTGAATCATAAAATCATCATGCTGGAAGGGACTTGGGTATGGTCTCTTCACTTAAAGTGAGACCTTGAGAGGTTAGGTGACTGGGCTTAGTTTATTCATAAGTAGGATGAAGAATGCTTCCAATGAATAATTCTGTTCTTCTGTCTGATATCATAGTGAAGGAAGGAAGGAAGGAAGGAGGGAAGAAAGGAGAGGGAGGACAGTGGGAGGGAGGGAGAAAGGAGAGGCAGGAAGGTAGGGAGGGAGGGAGCGAAGGAAGAAGAAATATGGCTGTAAGCACTAGAAAAGGGGACCTAGTCCAACTATTGCAGAATTGAAATATGAAATGAAATGTGTTTGCTATGCAACCAAAGTATTTAAAACTTCATAAAATTCCATAAATAATCAATTATGTACAAGAGACATTAAGGACTATAAAATATACCCTAGGGGTCAAATGTAGATCCTAATAAACAATGGCACCATGGAGACTCAACATAGATTAGTGACTCATCTTGAGCAAAAGTACATTAGGTTTGAATTTTGAGAACAGTTTAAAAATTAGTTAACTCTCTCAGAGGACGGTTGGCTGTAACAAACAGAATGCACTTACACTAGCTTAAGCTGGAAGGAGGAAGTTATTAAAAAGTTACAAGATTATTGCATAGAACTCAAAACTGGGGAGGCAGTTAAGCCTTCTGTGGGATTAGCCCCCAATTGGGAAGCTGTCAAAAATCCAGGGAGCTATAACTCTATCTCTTTTTTTGCCCTGGAGTTGATAGTCTCTCATGTATGTGTCCCCAGGCATATCAATTTCACTCTCCTCCTTCTCTGAGAATTGGTCCTCCCATGTTGAGCCCCAGTAAACACAGAGCAGAATCAGTGTGTCCCAAATTCAGATTTTTCAGGGACAGAACCTGTTCTTTCATCTTGGGTGATGGGTGGAAGCAAGCAATGTGGTGGCAGGACTTCTGTGCCCTCAACAGCAGCTATGTAGGTAGGCCCCCTGGAACAATACCATCAGTAGAATCTTGAAGAGAGTCCTGTAGGCGCAGAAAATTACCACTGGCAGAGGAAGAAGTTAGCTTCTTTACCATGGAACATCCCTGGGGAGGAGGCAACTACTGGCCACAGGAAGAGTAAGAATGCCCAGCTAAGAAAATGAAAAAGAGAGTTGGAAGAAGGAATCTGCACTGGCCTCTTGCAAGGTCACCGACCTGCTCCCATCCTAAGGTTGGCAACCACAGCAGGCTTGCTGTAGGACTTTTAGGACTCCAGAATTAACACGAGAAGTGTACAGATAGGGTAATAACCAGCTTGCTAACTCCCTTCGCCCTCTGGACCTGTGTTACCCAGTCCTAGCTCTCTCTTCCGAAATCTTTCTCACCAATTTACTGCCATGTATGTCTATGGTTTGCCTTCCTGTGGCATTAGGACAGAGAGATCATAGTATAAATAAATAAATAATAAATAAATAAATAAATAAATAAGGGTTATCTGCCATGATAGCCCCCAGGCAAACATGATCTTAGAAGTACTTGAACTAATCTGGTTTGCTTAAATACCATCTCCTTTCAAATTGGAGTGGCCTGGGTTTGAACCCATGCCGATTGTTCAGAAGCAGTCTCACCTAAATTAGTTATCTAACTTGACTCTTGATCTCTCAGGATTATAAATATTTCCTCAATGAGCTTTTGGGTAAATAGAATCATTTTAAATGATGATGATAATAATAAGAGTCGTTAGTATCACTATTGTTAGGCCATCGAAACAACTGGATTTCTGATCGATATCTCTTCTGAACCTGACAACTTCTATAGCAAGTCATGGACACCGGGTCCTCCTGTGTACAGCAGGTGTGTGAGTGCCTAGACATGCAACACCTACCATCCATAAGAACTGTGTGAAACATGAGAACTGATGAGTCACAGGACCCTGCCCACAAGGAAATGACAAAGTTACAATGGACAATGAACCAAGTACATAAATGAAGGATGGAAGGAAGCCAAGGGGGAAAGAAATAAGCAAGTTAAGAAGAAAAGAAAAGGGAAGGAGGAAAAAGGGAAAGAGAGAGAAGAGGAAAGACTATGTAAAAACTGTCTACTATACACTGGGTCTTTACATCCATGACCATATTTACTCTTCACAAGACACCTTGTAGGTAGACATTAATGTTCTCATTTTATGAATAAGTGAACAGAGGAAGAAGGGGTCCAGGTAAAGTGTTGTCATGGAATCACAGTAGGAAAATAGTGCTTTTAGCTTGAGGCTCAGGGTTTCATGAAGGAAGTTTGAGCCTTTTGTGCTGGATAGGATTTGGGCAATTGCAGAAACCCCAGCTTTCGAGAGAATCATGAGAACAGGAGAAAACAGCCATATCTGAGCCGCCAAATCAGGTCCACAGAGTCATGCACAAATGGGAGCAGTCTTCAGAAAAGGTCTGGAGCCAGATATGCTGTGATGTATCTGTGGGCCGCAGAGAGCCACAAAAGGTGAGCAAAGACGTGATACCTTCAGATCTTCAGGCTAAGGGCTCTGTGTAAGAAAAACAAGGTGGGCAGCATATGACAATCAGCAAAGAAAAGGTAGCAAGAGTCTCGTAGTGACCACAAGAATGGAGAAATAAATGAATGTGTAAAAGGAATTGTAGTTAGATTCAACAGATCATGCATTTGATTAGATGATCAAGAGAAGAAACAGCTAAAGATGTGAATTTTGAAAATATGGGATTCTTATGGTGGCTGGGAATGTACAGGAATCAGACTCCTCATTTCTACTCTCTGGGCTTTCTGTTTAACAGGACGCTAATTTTGAAGCTGTTTCTATACTAACAAAAATGAAGCATATTGTTTTCATAAACCTGTAAAATCTGCTGTATTCTCCGGCATGTTTGCAAATAACGCCATAGTCTCCAGACAGTTTATATACAACATGCTTCACGTTACTAACAGAGACATCACTGAAATAATATTCTATATCAAATTTATGAAGGCCATTCCATAAAAGACTATTTTTAAAATGGAAATACATTTGTTGAGAACTGCTAATAATTTGATACTTATGTACACATGAGATGCACATATATTTTCACCCCCTACTAGTTTGGGTTTACTGTTCACCCACAAGACATTTAAAATCCTGATTGTTAACTCCAGCTGCATTGGAATCATGTACAGAGCTTTAAGAATGCTGATGCCAGGGGCGCCTGGGTAGCTCAGTGGTTTAAGCCTCTGCCTTCGGTTCAGGTCATGATCTCAGTGTCCTGGGATCAAGCCCACATCCGGCTCTCTGCTCAGCAGGAAGCCTGCTTCCTCCCCTCTCTCTCTGCCTGCCTCTCTGCATACTTGTGATCTCTGTCAAATAAATAAATAAATAAATATCTTTAAAAAAAAAAAAAAGAATGCTGAAGCTGGGGTGCCTGGGTGGCTCAATTGGTTAAGAGGCTGCCTTTGGCTCAGGTCATGATCCCAGGGTCCTGGGATCGAGACCCACATCGGGCTCCCTGCTGAGCAGGGAGCCTGCTTCTCCTTCTCCCTCTGCCTGCTGCTCCCCCTGCTTGTGCGCTCTATCTCTCCCTCTCACTGTTAAATAAATAAATAAATCTTAAAAAAATAGAAAAGAATGCCGATGCCTGAGTCCTACCCCCAGGTTCTGGTATAACGCACCTGAGAACTGACTTTTTTTTTTTAAGCTCTTGGAGTAGTGGCATCTGGGTGGCTCAGTCTTTTAAGCATCTGACTTGATTTCAGCTCAGGTCATGATCTCAGTGTCTTCAGATCAAGCCCCAAGTTGGGCTCCTCTGCACTCATCAGGGAGTCTGCTCAAGATTCTGTCTCTCTCCCTCCCCCTCTGCCCCTCCCCCTGTGCGAAAGTTCCTGTGTGTGCACTCTCTCTCTCTCTCTCAAATAAATAAATAAATAAATAAATCTTAAGCGGGGGTGGGGGGTGGAGGGAGTGGTCCTTGGAACAATTCTAATGTGAAGGCAGGGTTGTGAAGCACCAAACAATAATAAAAAAATTTATTTATGTTAGAGATAATTAAGAAGTTCTTCTTGCGTCGAAACAGACTATCAACTACTTTTATATAATTAGCACACCATGGTCCCAAATCACTTTTTTCCTAATACTACATAGCATAGAGGCTTTATAGCTGGTACTCAGTATAGCTGGTAAAATACCAAATGAATGAATAAAGGTGTTTATGTTTTGCCAGGAGTACTTGAGGGCATGATGTGAGATAGTTTGGCATTTGGCTCAGGAAAATGGCAACATCGTGTGATTTCTGGCTAAAAAAAGCTTATTTGAAACCTATCTAAATATCATGTAAATAAGATACTCGCTTGCATTTTATTATTAAATATACCCTGATATTGTCTATCTTTCCACTAGTCTATAAATTATGGAGGAATTATATTTCTCAGCACAAAGCTTTACATCTAGCAGATGTCCTATAATGTGTGTGGTCAGTTAATCTACTTCTACATCATGCAGAATTTCTCCCTCGGACTCATGGCCTCACTCCCCTCCCTAACCCCCAGTAATAGTCTGTAGGATGAGACTGTAGTGCCCAAGATCAGTTAGAGACATTCACACAAACCTAATGGAACGATTGGACCCTTGGAAAAATTGTAAAAGTGGCAAAGAATATCCTCACTGACCATTTTCTTCACCATTTCTCCACCAAGTATTCATTAATCCTCTACCCATTTCAGAAAGAATCCTATTCACTCATTGATACAAAGGTATATTACCAACTTAATATTATCCCTCACATGGGGTAAAATGTTAAATTCAACATTTTAAAAGAGGTCCCAAGGAAAACATAATGTTCAACCCAAAGGAAGAAGGCTGCTGATAACACTGTAAGCCCAGAGATTTATTTCAGTTGTGATTGTTGGGTCCGTAATCAAAGGAGCGAGACTCATACAAAGCGAAGGTCAAGCAAGCTTTATTTCACGCCAAGCATCAAGAATCAAACTGACCGGCCAGGGCCGTCTCTTACGAAGAGAGGCGACCCCTCTCTGCCTTACAGACTGGCTTTTAAGGGCAAAGGCCATGTGGTTGGGCCTGGCCACGCACAGGTGGCCAATGACACAGAGAAAACTGCACAGTCAGGCTAGGTCACACGTAAATGATCAATTGAATTACAATTTACCCTATAATAGACATTTGAACTAGCCTACCACCTTGGTCAGGATTGGCACCCAAAAGGGGCCCAAAGGGCAGGGCCCATACTCCTTGGTAGCTAGGGAGACAGTATGCGCCCCCACCAATTGGATACCTCCACCTGGCCTGACCCACCCTTGATTTGGGCTTTGTTACCTGGGACTGGTTTCTGGGACTTGATTTTAAGTAAGTCCCCTGGGGGGGGGGGGGCAGGGTCTATTTAAGTTTTACTGCATAAGCAACAAAATGGCTGTTCAACCGAAATGGAGCCGTTTTGGCTAAATAGGCCCTTACAGTGATAATGACTGTGAGGTTGGGCCAACTTTAGAACATGGTCACTTCTATGTATTTCTTTCTCAGCATCGAGTGCTAAGCAAATAATCACCACAGCCCTTCTACATTCAGATATTTCATAGTCTTCCCCGAAACCCACTTCTACAGGAAGGGCATGAAGTCCAGAACCTTTATGACAAAGTAGATCACATCATGTAGCTCTAACATCTACTGCCTGGCAGCCTGCATGAGCTCATTTGCTGGAAAATAGCTTTTCCCTAAGAGGCTCCATCCTGCCTCTCACAACTCACTAGCCAGTTCCTTCTTGGCATTTTCTAGTATTCTGCCTCACATGGACCCTGGAACATTCCTTCCAGTTCTTTGGCCTTGCTACTTCTGTGAGAATGAACCCCATTCTCTTGAACACAATTTGCTCGGTTCTGTTCCCAGCACTCTCTGCCCAGATTTATGGAAGGAACACTACTTTCCCCTCTGTGTAAGGGTCAGTCTCAGTTCCTCTTTCCACTTGCTAGGGGGCTTGAGGTGTGCCTTCTTGGGCCTGAAACCTCTGCAGGCACTGCACCTCACTGGCTACCAGCCATGGATGACAACTGCTGCTTGTTCATGGTCCCTCCTACACAGCCAGGAACCACATCAGCCCATTCTCTGTTTCATGACCAGTCTCAGGTCCTCCTGGCACCAGTGAAAATAAAAAGCCCCTTGTTTCACATACATCACCCTCCTTCAAAATGGGGCATTCCTTGCAGATGGGGAACTTTCCAGAATAATTGGGAGTGAAATACGCATTCTCTTCAGGAAGACTGACTCCATCTCTATGTAGTATTGTCACCATTGCCTACCACCTCTCCCCATCAGGAAATAGGCCATCACTGGCATACTTCCCAAAATCCAGATTTTATTTTTCTATAATCAAGATGCTATCGAAAAGGGACTTTCAAGTATTTTGACTATAAGGCA
>ML106753.1:0-45193 GCA_003697995.1 Taxidea taxus jeffersonii
CTTCTTCACCCCCCAGACACTTTGATGAGGTACTTCTTCAATTTCTTCTCTGGTTAAAGCCTTCTAAGGGCGGTGGTAACTTCCTAGATGTTTCTGGAACTAGGAAAGTGTGGAAGGGAGCATTTTCAGGGACACTGGAAGAGAGGAGAAGTTGGTTAAAACAAAGTTCTAAAAATTTTCTGAGTCTTTCAAATGCCCCCCCCCAAACAGACGTTCATGGCAATGACAATGGTGGTGGTGAGGACATGGAGATTGCTCTTCTGGACTTCCTTTTATGGAGATATCTTAGCTTCAAGGAACTACAACTGACACTCTAAGGGAAAAGGTAGCTTTGTACTGAAGGCCCATCTCTCATTTGCCCCTCCCTGTAGGTTGCTTCTTTGTGATTAGACCCTAATTCTCATTTTACTCTCAAAGTTTACTGTATTTATGTATCCATAAGTCCTTACAATTGATGCCCAAAGACTTTATCACATTTTGGGCACACAGCAGAACAGTCCTTTTGGAAAAGAGAAGAAAAATACACTGTCAATACTTAATATGTGTCATGTGATGTGCAGAGAAATTTACACACACCTCAAAACAATTCTGAAAAGTAGATTCTACTCTCCATTTTATAAGAAAGGGGACTTCATGGTTAGCACAATACTCATGGTGTCTTACAGACTACTTGGGGATAGCTAACTTCTATTCCCTATATATCTATCTCAGTAGCCACAAAAGAAAGGACAGAAAATGTGGGTAGTTGCATAAAGGACGTAAGCCAGAATTTTTTTTTAAATTTCAGGTACATATTTAAATCCAGGCAGTTTAAGCAATATAGAGAATACATTGGGTTGTGTAATTGAAAAATACATTGGCTTGTGTAATTGAAAATATCACCTCAGAGATAGTTTGATCCCACATCAGACAATACTTAAGGGCTTACTTTATCTCTTTCTTGGTTCAACTTCATTGCTGTTGGCTCCATTCTCATGGAGGCTTTCCTCATAGATGTCACCATTCTAGAGGTCATAGTCTTCCTTTGTATATTGAGCAGAAAAGAGATAGTTAAAAAGAAATTTTAAGCTTGATCTTCATTGTCTTGATTTTGAACTAATGACCATCCAGGAACAAATCACTATGGTCAATAAGATGGGATATGCTGTTTGGCTAAAGTCCTTTACTGTGTTCATCCTTTCTGATGGAGGCATAGTACTGCACTGTATATAAGGACCATGTCTTCTTTATCCATTCATCTCTAGAAGGGCATCTTGGCTCTTTCCACAGTTTGGCTACAGTGGTCATTGCTACTATGAACATTGGGGTACAGATGGCCCTCTTTTCACTACAGCTGCATCTTTGGGGAAAATATCCAGTAGTGCAATTGCAGGGTCGTAGGGTCACTCTATTTTGAATTTCTTAAGGAATCTCCACACTGTTTTCCAAAGTGGCTGCACCAACTTGCATTCCCACCAACAGTGTAAGAGTGTTCCCCTTTCCCCACATCCTCTCCAATTCATGTTGTTTTCTGTCTTGTTAGTTTTGGCCATTCTAACTGGTGTAAGCTGGTATCTCAATGTGGTTTTTATCCAAACCCCCTGATGGCTAATGATGATGAATGTTTCTCATGTGTCTGATAGCCATTGTATGTCTTCTTTAGAGAAGTGTCTGTTCATGTCTTCTGCCCATTTCTTTGATGTGGTTATCTGTTTTGTGTGTGTTCAGTTTGAGGAGTTCCTTTTTTAACTTTTTTTAAAAATTTACTTGATAGAGATCACAAGTAGGAAGAGAAGCAGGCAGAGAGAGAGGAGGAAGCAGGCTCCCGCTGAGCAGAGGGCCTGATGCGGGGCTCGATCCCACGACTCTGAGATCATGACCTGAGCTGAAGGCAGAGGCTTAACCCACTGAGTCACCCAGGTGCCCCTGAGGAGTTCCTTATAGATCTTGGCTATCAGCCCTTTGTCTGTACTGTCATTTGTGAATATCTTCGCCCATTCCATGGGTTGCCTCTTTGTTTTGTTGACTATTTCCTTTGCTGTGCAGAAGCTTTGGATCTTGATAAAGTCCCAAAAGTTCATTTTCACTTTTCTTTCTTTTGCATTTGGAGACATGTCTTGAAAGAAGTTGCGTGGTTGGTGTCAATGAGGTTACTGCCTATGTTTGCTAGGATTTTGATAGATTCCTGCCCCACGTTGAGATTGTTTTATCCGTTTTGAGTTTATCTTTGTGTATGGTGAAGAGAATGGTCGAGTTTCATTCTTTTATACATAGTTCTCCAATTTTCCCAGCACCATTTATTTGAAGAGACTGTCTTTTTCCACTGGTTATTTTTTCCTCCCTTATTGAAGCTTATTTGACCATGGAGTTGCAAGTCTATATCTGGGCTCTCTTCTCAGTTCCACTGGTCTATGTGTCTGCTTTTGTGCCAGTACCATGGTGTCTTGGTGATCACAGCTTTGTACTAAAGCTTGAAATCAGGCAACATTATGCCCCCGGTTTTGTTTTTCTTTTTCAACATTTTCTTAGCAATTCATGGTCCCTTCTGGTTCCATACAAATTTCAGGATTGTCTGTTCAAGCCCTTTGAAAAATGCCAGTGGAATTTTGATCAGGATGGCATTGAAAGTATAGATTGCTCTAGGCAGTATAGATGTTTTAACAATGTTTATTCTTCCGATCCCTGAGCTTGGAATGGTCTTCCATCTTTTTGTGTCTTCTTTAGTTTCTTTCATGAGTGTTCTATAGTTCCTTGGGTATAGATTCTTTACCTCTTTGGTTAGGTTTATTCCCAGGTATCTCATCGTTCTTGGGGCTATATTAAATGAAATTGATTCTCTAATTTCCCTTTCTATGTTTTCATTGTTAGTGTATAAGAAAGCAACTGATTTCTGTACATTTATTTTGTATCAACATGGACAGGACTGGGGGAGATTATGCTGAGTGAAATAAGTTAAACAGAGAGAGTCAATTATATGGTTTCCCTTACTTATGGAGCATAAGGAATAACATGGAGGACATTGGAAGAAGGACACGAGAAGTTAATTGGGGGAAATCGGAGGGGGAGATGAACCAAGAGAGACTGTGGACTCTGAGAAACAAACTGAGGGTTTTGGATGGGACGAGAGTGAGGGATTGGGTAAACCTGGTGGTGGCTATTAAGGAGGGTGCGTATTGCATGGAGCACTGGGTGTGGTGCATAAATAATGAATCTTGGAACACTGAAAAAATAAAATTAAATTAAGAAAATAAATAAAGTCCATCAATGTCATCCTCAGGGGTGGGGGGGGGAGGTTATTCCCTCTTTGTTAACATGAAGTGAAAATGAGGGAAGAGTGGTTACCCACAGGATTACTGAGACTATTTTCTCAATAGAAAGATGGAAGAATGATGGGCTGCCAGAAGGATTTGTGTCAATCACAGGGTTGGGGGAAATAATTTCACTGTTGCTCTCAGCAAACTGCTGATCAGGTCCTGGGACTTGATCAAGACACATTTTTTTTTTTTTGGAGGATGGATCTACCTTTCTCCCCTCAAATTGTTGACCAAGTTTGGTCCTAATTTTGACAGTGAACAAATTAAATTGGTGTATTACATGACTTTTAGTTCTGTTTTTTTAAAAAAATTTCCTTGTATGTTATCCTGTTTGTTCCTCCTAACAAAACCTTGGAGTGGGAAAGGATGAGGTTATCACTCCCATTTTGCTGATGACGAAGCCCAGGCTCAGAAAGTTAGTGGTGGGATGATTATCATTGGCTCAGTCATTCATACATATTACACTGGAGTCCTATAAATATATTTTAAGGGCCAGACAATTCAGTAGCTAGAGGTGACAAAACATTGCATTATGCGCTGAATTGGTTACATTTGCCTTATTCAGTTTTGGGCTCAAGAGTTTAAAAATGGCATTGGTTATCAGGAAGATTTTTTGAGACAGGTGGCCAGGATAGAGAAGGAGCTGCAATACTATGCCTTCCAAGGGATAGTTAAGGGCAGTGAAGGAAGTTTCTGGAATGGAGAAGTGAAGACCATGAGGTAATAAGGTTTCTGTGTTTGTATATCTGAAGAGATTACATGTGAAAGGCAAAGCCATTCTGAGTCTGGTGGTACGTGGTTCTCAGTGCAGAATAAAGCAGAAATGCCTAGTTATGAAATTTTTCCACCAAAAAATAACTTTTCAGTATTGTTCAAGCAAAAGTTAAATGATAACAGATAAGAGATGTTAGCATTTGACAGAAGACTAGACTGGACTCAATTAAATTATCTTATGGTGTCCCTCACACTTAAGTATTCCAAGGACACTTGGAATGTCCTTGTAGAATGTAGACTACATTCTACACAGGTAGAATGTAGTCAAGTAATAGAGAGTTGGCTGTTGGAATTGTCTGCCTAGGTTTGAATCTTGGCCTCATCATCTTTCTGCTTCAATGTATTGAGCCTCAGTTTTTTCAATTGTAATATGGGGCTGTAGTGATAGCAACCACATAGGTATTCTGCAAAGGCCTTGGCACACAGAGTTTGGGATTAATATTGTTATTAGTTGTTAATATTGATACAAGAAAGAGAAAAAAATACACTAGGTGGGGCTTAGGGTTTCTGTCCCCAGGTAGTCCGGCTGGGTATGGATAGAGGGGAAGTAGAAGGAAAGACTTCAGGTAGCAGAATCCTAGAAATATGCTGTGAAGGATGGGATCCTTTTATGGTCTGTTTAGTGTTTCCAATTCTAAGGCTAGCTGAGGTTTCTTTGTAAACTTCTCATACAAAACAAATTCTCATAAACCCAAGTTAATATGAACAGTATTAGGAGAGCCTCTTGGACTTTGGCTTTTCAGTGGGACAAAATGTTGAGATGTGTGAATGATAACATATCTAGCTCACAGGGTATAAATTCCTGGAGGGATCAAGGAAAGAAGAGGGAAAGCTACCACAGGATGCAGATGGGGCACAGAGGGCTGCCCTGCCCCAGTGGCAACCCTTTGCCCCATGAAACTTCTAGTGAGCTTGTCTGGCCCCACGATGTGAGTGCTGAGAGGATGACTCTTTTTATTTTTGTTTTATTTTTTTCCCACTGTTCCTAGATTCAGTGTTTATGTGCCACATCCAGTGCTCGCCTTAATATCCAGCACCAGACTCAACCAACCCCCCACCCTCCTCCTCTCCAAAACCCTCAGTTTGTTTCTCAGAGTCCACAGTCTCTCATTGCCCATCTCCCTCTCTGATTTCCTCCAATCCACTTTTCCTTCTCCTAATGTCCCCCATATTATTCCTTATGCTCCACAAGTAAGTAAAACCATATGATAGTTGACTCTCTCTGCGTGACTTATTTCACTCAGCATAATCTCCTCCAGTCCTGTCCATACTGATACAAAATTGGGTCTATCAATACCAAACATTCTGTTGCAGGGATAATGCTCCATTGTACATATGGACCATATCCATTCATCTGTTGAAGGGCATCTTGGTTCTTTCCACATTTTGGCAATTGTGGCCATTGATGACTTAATGAAATTTAATTTAAGATTCTCCTCTGGTATCAAGTTTCTCTCATACTTATTTACTTATGGTCTGCAACTTTTTTTCTTACTACGTCAGAAAAAATTAACAAAAATGCTCTTAATTTTTGTATTTCAGAGCTTAATTCTTTCAAATCAGGCAGCACTCTTAAACTACTTTCCCTCCGTGGTTTTGAACTGCTTTCTTGGAACTGGGGTCTCTTCTGGGTGAACAGATCCTGGGGGCTTTGACATCACAGTAAAATATATATATATATATATATATATATATATATATATATATATATATATATACACATGTAGAACATATATACACATACATACAATAGCATTAACTAAAACTTAACATGTTGTCAAGCACTCCTCTAAACACTTCAGTGAGAAGAATCTATTTATTTCTCTTAACAATTTCATGAGGTAGACAGTAGTATAAGGAAACAGAGGCACAGAGTGATGAAGCAACTTGTCCAAGTTTATTATCAAGTTCTGGAATTGGCATGTGAACCCAGTAGCTTCATTCACATCATTTCACTTATAGCAGAAGTTCTCCGTGTCTCAGCAGTATCCCTGCATACTGACTCAACTTGAGGACTTCCTAATTCAAGTTCTTTACCTAAGGGCTTTGTTGGTTACTAATATCCTTGAGTCATGTACAGACTGACCAGAAGTGTTGGGGAGTTTTGCCCCTGAATGTCCCTTTATTAATTATGTACTGAAAGTGGTGGATCAATAGCCTAGTGCTTTTACCTATTGGGTAGGAGAATGCTAAGGCATGTTCTCTACACCATCTCTCAGAGATAACCAAAAGGACTGAGTCCCAGTTGCTAACAGTAATAACATGCCCATTAACACACTTTCCCCCTTTTCCTTCCTTCATTTCCTTACTTCCCTATAAGCATCTTTTGAGATTTCTTCCCAGACAAATTTCAGGCTCCCAAATCATTGTCTCAGTCTATTTCTGTCCAAAATATAGACTCTGTCAATCATTTTTCTCTCTGCTTTCTATAATTTTAAATTATGTTTCAGTTTTATGGCTCTTTTTGAATCCTTAGCAGGTAATTTGAGAATTCCCTCATAAATTGCAAAACTGGCCACAAATTATGCAACTCGTTGTTGGCCATATAACTTTTTGGCCAATGGGATATTAACAAAAAGTGACACGAGCTGAGACTAGAGAAGCACTTGTGCATTACAACGTCTTCTCTGCTGTTCCTAGAATCCTGAGGCCACAATATGAATGAACCTCAACTAGCTTGTGGGAGTAAAAGAGGCCATGAGGAGGGAAACTGAATTTCCTGCTCTCCAAACTGTCAAAAATCAGTGTAAGGCCAACCTAGACCATCAAGAATTGAGACAGTCCAGTAGAAATCAGTCAATGTTATGTAGACCAGAAGAATTACATAGCCAACCACAGAATCATGAGAAATAAGAAACATTTGTTTCTTTAGGCCAAAAAATTTTGGAATAGTTTATTATACAGCAGAAGCAACTGATATATTTCCACTGATGTCATTAGGAAATGTTGAGTTGTGCCTGTCTCTTGCCCTAGTTCTATTGCTTGGCAAGCTCTGTGATCTATCTGCATAGGATGAAGAAGTTCTGGAGGAAAGAAATTTATAACCAAGCTCTGACAAATGTCCTTTTCAGCGTTTTCTTTGAGACATAACTTGCCAAGTATAATGTATGTATATCTTATTAATTCTTTATAATACAGTTTTTGTACTTTAGTTCACAGAGAGCTAGTTGATTTTCGTGCCTGAAATAATGGTTTAGAATCCTGAAACCCCAAAATTGATATGAGAAGCAGAGAATAGGGTAACCTATGACAAAGAGTTACAAGTCTCGTTTGCGTGGAGCATCCACGGGTCACAGTCCCTCCAGTCTCCATTCCTACAGAATCTGGAAAAATTCTATGTATTTCATATTTGTACATTCAAGGAAGGCTTGGAATACATGCTTTGAGAGGAAGGCTTCATTTCTTTTTTTTTCTTTAGACTTTTTTCATATTTTTGACAGAGAAGTAGAGAGCACAAGTAAGCAGAGCATCATCATGGAGAGAGGAGGAGATTCAGGCTCTCTGCTGAGCAGGAAACCTGACATGGGTCTTAATCCCAGGACTCTGGGTTCTTGACCTGGGCCTAAGGAAGCTGCTTAACTGACTGAGCCACTCTCATGCCCCTGGGAGGGTTCATTTCTGATAGTGCCAGAAATGTGGATTTATTTTCATTGTCAGCAAATGTAATGTAAATCATCAGGACTTTGAGATTCATGGTCTAAGTCCCTCTGGCAACCTATAAGGCTTCCAGATTTTGACAAAGTGTTTATAAACTGTTATAAAAGTGTTAGCTATCAGTAAAATTTGTGTGCCCCATGGTAAAGTAAGGAGGGAAAAAATGAAAAAGGAACTAAGAGACACAGAGAGGAAGGAATAATATTAGGAGGCCTCTTCCATTTGGAAGGCTTTATCAGATTGAGAAAAAAGATCAAGAATTCTCCCTCTGAAGTCCCTCTTGCCTTTGTTTGTTTTTTGAACCTACTGAGACCACATTTGCAGAAGAGGCAGATTTTCAGTATCTCCATCCTCCCATACATTTCTCTGTCCCTCTGTTGCATTATCTTCACCTTGCACCTGGGGAGACCCATATTCAACCTCTGGAAAATGGGTTGAAACTAACTGCTAAACAGTGAAATTACAATAGTGATGAACCACATCATGCACTTGGATATGAACTATAGGACATCAAAAGTGAGATTGAAAAAGGGAACTTGAATTAAGGCAAGCCATATTGATGAAAAACGTAGATAGAACTCATTTTTCTCTTTCTCAGCCTTGCTTGTTAGTTTCTGCCCCTGACTTTGGACTAGAGGTTATGTGTTGGTGAGAACATCCATTCTGAGTGAGTGCAAACTTCGTGATATTTGCTCCAACAGAAATGTGTGCTTCCACCCGAAAATTGGCATAGTGATTAAAAAGGATAGAGATAGCTGCCTTCCACATTTTATGAATAGGCCCTTTCCCAATTTTATTGACTCATGCAACTTTGTCAGATTTTCTATTTACCAATTGAAAGTGAGATGGGATGGGCACCAGGGTGGCTCAGTTGTTAAGCATGTGCCTTCGATTCAGGTCATGATCTCAGAGTCCTGGGATCAAGCCCCTCATTAGGCTCTCTTCTTGGTGGGAAGCCTGCTTCTCCCTCTCCCATTTCCCCTACTTGTGCTACCTCTCTCATTGTCTCTCTCTCTCTCTCTCTTAAAAAAATAAATAAATAAAATCTTAAGAAAAGAATATGAGCTGGGAACAAAACGTGTTATTTTTCCTTTTTTTCTTTACAGCAGGACACACAATCACAAATGTTAATTGATACTGGATGATTGATGCTGAAAACCAATTGGAAGTGGAGGGCTTAGGGTCACCTGAAGGAGTAGTCACCACTCATGCCCAGCAATTTGTAGTAAAGAAAGAACCTAGGCTCAGTATTGCCAAATACTTTTTTTTTTAAAGAGAAGGCAGAAATTTGGATTTTTAGTATGCAAAATATTTTTTTTTTACTAGGATAGCCCAGGGTTTTAAGATTTCACATGTTCCAGACCAGGCATCTCCAATGACTTAGAAAGACAACTGATGCTCACAGAGCATGTGTGCTGTCCTTCCTATCCTCAGGGATGACTGCTTTTGGTTCAGGCAAGAGCCTTCCTAGGATTATGGTAAGTAACAAAATAGGAAGAAAAACGCATTCAGATTTTACATATAGCTTGCGTTAGTTTTATTTCAGAGCATGAATAATTTATTCCAAATACTGAAGTGGAAAATCCATTTCAGTTATCTGATGAGCTCAAGGAGAATAACCAGTGCAGGGAAGACTTGTTTATACAATCCTCAAAGTATTTCCTGTATTTGGAAAGTTCATTGTTTCCTTGCAGTTCCCTTTGATTTTATTTCTTCTGTAGACAACTAGGGAAAGCAAAGAAGCTGGCTAGGTCTCAAGCCAAGTAAAATGGTGTGTGAGCCTGTCAGAATAATGATGGCTCTATATTCAGAGGGAGAAGTGATTGTCCTTTGCCTTTCCTTTGGCTTATCTGTTGCTGAGATGACTTGCTCCCAGAGAGGTTACGTGCTTCATAAACATGCTTGTATGGTTAAAACAATCACGAAAGGAATGGATTAAGTTAACTCTGTAGTGTCTTTTCCACCACTGCCTAAGCCATTTTGGAAACAGAGTAAATGCTCTCATGTCAGGCACTGATGTGAGTATTTCCAGGAATTTCCAGGAATTCTGGGTTCTATTCTGTGCACAGCTGGAAAAAGCAGGGTTTGGTGGCCAAGTTCAGGTGGGAAATGGATTCACTCTCTACCCATTGCACTTGCTTCCACCATGTCTGAGTTCTGGATCTGCTCACTACTCTAGGGATCCCAGAAATAGAGAATATAAATGGGATTCCAAAGGGAACAATTTAACTCCATTTGAAAATTATGACCAACTCTAAAGCTCTCATTGGAGAATTATCACTGAGTGTGCAGGTTCACAAAGCCCTTTTATTGATATGAAAGGAGCTAACATTTTCATTTTCCTTATAACTATTTTCCAATTCACACCATCAACACCTAGTTTGATATCTCACTTCTTATTATCATTTCTTATTACTAATTTCCTTTGTAGATTCTAGCCTGGCTCTGATGTGGTGTTGGTTTCATTCTGACACAACCAGTTTATGTTAGGCAACGGGATTTTATTCATTCTTCTTGGACTTTGAAGCCTCTTCCTATTTGGGGTATTTGTAATGAGTAATTAAATTACATGTAAATACCTGTATCCTTAATGTTGCACTGTTGGTGAAGCAGATTCAAACTTACAGTCTATCCATCATTACTGTGAACAACTGCATTAAAGTCAGATTCCCCTTTACAGGTACTGTCTGCCTGAATAATTATTGTGCATTTGTTTTAATATGCATCCTAGAAGAGCCACACATTTTTATTCTGAACAGCTATTCTATATATGTCTTGGCTGATCCGTTTTAACTTAGCCATTTAATGAAAATAAAATGTATTTGGAGAGGTTTGATGCTGCTGTCAGTTTATCAACAGCTCCACAGACATAAAAGTAAAATCATTTGGTGGGTTTCTCTTCCTTAATGTTTAAGTCATGCTACAGGAAACTCCTTAAGATAATGAAAGGAGCCAGGTGTAAAATGTAAACATGCAATTAGGAAGCTCTAGCTTTTTGGTGTTTATCTACTATGTAATTGCCAAAACTCATTAATTTTATGTGAAAATGTTTGAGAACTAGATAATTCAGATCTGATTTGATTACCCATCTCTTAAAGAAAATATCTCATTAAATGTTCATCCTTTGTCAAACAGGTTGCTCCTGGGTGTTGGGATATTTTAGTATTTGGTCTCAGATTAGACTGAAGTGGGAGGAAGACTTACCATACCAGCAAAATCTCTCTGAAAATTTATTTGCCTATTAGAATTAATAGAATTGCCTATAGAATTAATAAACTGAATCCTCCTCAGGGGTCAGAAGAGTTTCATGAATCTCAATTATGTAAGAAAGAAAGGTAGGCTGTCTTCTCTAAATTCGCCCCTCTGCATTCTGAATGTCTGATTTCTCTAAGATGTCTGGAGAGGTTGGTTCTTCTGCATGTCTCAGGACCAATCATTAGAGAGATGTCCTTTGTATGTGAGGTTAGTTTTTTTTTTTTTTAATTTAATTTTTTCCAGTGTTCCAAGATTCATTGTTTATGCACCACCCAGTTCTCCATGCAATATGTGCCCTCCTTAATATATACCACCTGACCCACCCAACCCCCTACCTCCTCTACAAAACCCTCACTTTGTTGCTCAGAGTCGACAGTCTCTCATGGTTTGTCTCCGCCTCTGATTTCCCCCACTCACTTCTCCTCTCCAACTCCCAATGTCCTCCGCGTTATTCCTTATGCTCCACAAGTATGTGAAACAATAGGATAATTGACTCTCTCTGCTTGACTTATTTGAAGCAGCATAATATCCTCCACTCCTGTCCATGTTGATACAAAACTTGGGTATTCATCCTTTCTGATGGAAGCATAATATTCCATTGTATATATGGACCATATCTTCTTTAACCATTCATCTGTTGAAGGGCATCTTGGCTCTTTCCACAGTTGGGCAACTGTGGCCATTGCTGCTATGAACATTGGGGTACAGATGGCCCTTCCTTTCACTACATCTGCATCTTTGGGGAAATATCCAGTAGTGTAATTGCAGATTTATAGAATAGCACTATTTTGAATTTCTTAAGGAATCTCCACACTATTATCCAATGTGTGATTCAATGCTCTTGTGTCTTTATTGATATTCTGCTTGGATGATCTATTACTGAGAGTGGTGTGTTATGCTCTCCTACTATTAATATATTCATATCAGTATAACACTTTATCTTGATTACCAGTTTTCTCATGTAATTGGTTGCTCCCATATTGGGGGCATAGATATTTACAATTGTTAGAACTTCTTGGTGGATATTCCCTTTAAGAATGATGCAATGTCCTTCTGTATCTCTCACTACAGTCTTTAGTTTAAAATCTAATTTATCGGGATGCCTGGATGGCTCAGTTGGTTAAGCGGCTGCCTGCGGTTCGGGTCATGATCCCAGCGTCCTGGCATTGAGTCCCACATCGGACTCCTTGCTCAGCGGGGAACCTGCTTCTCCCCCTGTCTCTGTCTGCCCCTCTGTCTGCCTGAGCTCGTGCTTTCTCTCTCTCTCTCTCTAAAAAAAATAAATAAATAAATCTAATTTATCTAATATTAGTATCACTACCCCAGCCTTATTTGAGGTCCACTGTCATGAAAGATACTTCTCCATCCCTTTACTTTCAGTCTGTATGTATCATTGGGTTCACAATGGGTCTCTTATAGACAACATATAGATGAGGCCAGTTGTTTTATCCAATCTGCAACCCTGTGTCAATTTATGGGCGTTTTTAGGTCATTCACGTTGAGTGATTATTAAATACGTTTTTATTGACACTGTGCTGCCTGTGAAGTCTTTGTTTCTATAGATTGTCTCCATATATTTCTGTTCAATGATATTCTTGGGTTTTTTACTCTTTTATAGAACCCCCTCAACATTTCTTGCAGTGCTGGCTTGGTGGTCACATACTCTTTTAAACCTTGCTGGTCTTGGAAGCTCTTTATCTCTCCATCCATTTTGAATGTCAGTCTTTCTGGATAAACTATTCCTGGCTACATATTCTTCTCATTGAGTGCCTTGAATACATCTTGCCAGCCCTTGCTGGATTTCCTTGGGAAAATCCAAACCTCTGGACAGGTTTGACACTAGTCTGATGGGCTTTTCTCTGTCTGTAAGGAATTCCTCCCCCCTAGTTTCTTTCAGGAGCTCCTGTCTAGATTATGATTCATCATTTTCACAATCAGGTGTCTTGAGGTCCTTCTAGATTCTATGATCTTGGGGGAAAACCTTTCTGCCTCTAGGACATGAACACTGTTCCCATTGGCCAGATTGGGAAAATTTTCATGGAGAATTTGTTCAACTATATCTTCTAGTCTTCTTTCTTTCTTCTCCCCCTCAGGTATTCCAATAATTCTGACGTTGGAACCTTTCATGGCATCATTTATTTCTCTAATTCTGTTTTCATGGCTTCTAAGCTGTTTGTTCCAGGCTTCCTCCTGATCACTTTTCTCTATCAGTTTGTCCTCTAGATCACTAGTTCTATCCTCTGCCTCAGTTACCTTAGCTGTTAGAGAATTTAGATTAGATTAGAATTCATTGAGAGCAATGTTAACATCATCCCTGGTGGCTCTCACTTCTGCCCTAATCAGTTCCATTTGTCATTAAAGGGTTTCTCTAACCTAGGTAGTGCCTGGAAAATTGTTAGCCTGAATTCCCTTTCCAACATACTGTTTATGTCCATATCCAATAGCTCTGATGGAGAGGTCCCAGTCTCTGAATTTTTCTTCTGTTGGCCATTCCTCCTTCTAGTCATTTTGGTGAGAGATGGCTGAGGGGATGTGTAGCTAAATCTATCAACCGTGGTGTAAGCAAGGTGCACCCTGGAACACTTCTCAGTATTCAGGAGTCATCACCAGAAAGAAAGAAATAAGAAAAAGAGAGAGAGAGAGAGAGAGAGAGAGAGAGAGACAATAAAAAAAAATAAAAGAGAAGACCCACCCTTAATGGGCCCCAAGGTAAGATTTATAAAGTATGCAAATAAAAACAGACAAGCAAAAGATCAATAAAAGTAAGTGCAAGGAACAAAAAACAACCCAGCCAAAATGAACCCTACGTATAAGATTTATATACTACCAGAACAAAAACAAATTCACAGAAACACTGAGAGAAGAAAAAGATGGGAGGGTGGTTATAAATTCTTCCTGAGTGTGTATCTTGATATCTTTGTTAAAAGACCCAACTTTCCTGAGATAAAGGGGGATCAAAAGTGGTTTGTATATAAGGGTAGTATTGACTGGGGAAAGAGGATTGCTCTGAAGCTTACCTCTATATGAATATTAAAGATATAGAAAATCAAAAGAAAAACACAAGTATGTGTATCAGAAAAATTCAAGTTAAAAGATTATTATGGAATTTGTTGTACTGAACATCTCAGTGTGATGGTAAATAGGTTAAAATTATTAAAAAGATTGAAAAGATCGAGAATGGTTGGAACTATTAAAAATAATTAAAAATAATAGTTGTATCTATGAAGTAGTGATGGTTGTCCTCTTATTTTTTGTTTTGTGTTTTTGGTGGTTTTTTTTGGTCTGGCTTTCTGGGGGTGGGGCCTGCCACGTGGTTTTTCAGTCATTCTTGCTAGAGTTGAGTTTTCCTGCCCCCTATCAAGGGGCTGGGCTCTGAGGAAGCTGATTTTTCAGGCTTTTGTTCTCTTGAGTTTTTTGTTTTGTTTTGTTTTTGTTTGTTTGTTTTTCCCTTGGGGGCTTTTGGCAGTTCTTTGGAGGTTTAGAGGAAAGCAAACTGCACCCAGACCTCCTTCTCAGAGAGAAGCCTCAGTCTGTTCCCCTCTGGGTGCTCCAGAGCACATCAACTCCCCCTCCACCACTGGCAAAGCATGCCCCAAGTCACAGTCTCAGGGGTCACAGGAGCACCCACTCATATCCCGGTGTAACCAAAACCATAAGAAGTACTAGTCCAGAGACCTGGCATCCAGCAGCTCTGTGAGAAAGATTCCAACCAGAGACAGCCAGCTGAGGTTTTTCTGTGGGCCAGGCCTGAGTGTCCTGACTCTCAGGATCCTAGAGAGCACTGACTAGCACCTGCACAGACCTCTCTCAGGGGAGGGTGTGGAGCCCGACTCAGAGTTGCACAGTTACACAGCCTACATGTAGTGTGCAAAAGGCTGTGGTTCTAGAGAGCTCCAGCTGGTGTCCACACCAGACTCTCTCACCTGTGCTGCCACCCAGATTCTCTCACATGCACTGGAGGCTCAGGGACCAACCCCTGACTTCTTTGCCACACTCTCTCTGCCTCAGCAGCAGCAGTGGCCATCCTGGTTCCATGGACTTAAGCCCCTGTCCCCAACTGCCCAATTCCACCAATTTCCCCTTAAGATCTTTTGCTCTTTTTGAGTGCTTTCAACCAGGCTCCATGTTAATGCTGGCCCCCAATCATAGGGCACTTTTTATTGGGGTATTCCTTTCCAATGAATTGCTGCTGGCTCCCTCCTCCTTTTGTTTATCTTCCACATCAGTCCAATGTTCCCATTCTGCTTTACCTGTCCACTGGTGTCTTCTGTCCCATAGAGATCCAGAAGTGTATAATTCTAATCTCAGGCTGATTTCATGGGTGATCAGAGTTCTTTGGTAGATAATCAGCTCACTTTACGGGATCAGTTGAAATAGTGCCTCCTACTTTGCAATCTTGTCTCCCTCCTGTAAGAAGCTTTTAATAATAAAGAAGAAACCAAGGTATGATGGAAGGAGGTGGGTGGGGGATGGGCTATAAGAGTGAGGGATATTAAGGAGGGCACATGTTATGATGTGCACTGGGCATTGTGTCTCTGAATTATACTCCTGAAATCAATAATTGCACTGTATGTTAACTAACTAGAATTTATAAAATGATTTGATGTATGTATTTATTTGAGAGATAGATAAAATGAGAAGAGGAAGGAGCAGAGGGGGAAGGAAAAGAAAGGGGAAAGATCTCAGACTGACCCTGTACAGAGCATGTAGCCTGACCTGGGGCTCAATCTCAAAACCCTGAGATCATGACTTGAACCAAAACCAAGAATTAGATGCCTAACAAACTGAGCCACCCAATTCCTTACTTCTCCCTCTCTCTCCTCCTCTGCTCTTCCCCCTTCTCTCTCTCTCTCTCTCCCTCTCTATCACAAACACATAAATAAAATCTTAAAAAATTAAAAAAAACTCAACTGAGCCACCCTGGTTCCCCTTGACTAATTAGAATTTAAAAATTGAAGAAAAAAAGGAGGAAAAATAAAACAAAACAAAAAGTACACATGTGGCTCACATTATATTTCTGTCAAATAGTTCTGCTTTAGGGAGAATAATCCGTGGAGCCATTGATTAGGGCCCCCTGGATCAGTTGAAAAAGCAAAACCTTCCCTCAGCCTCATTTGCTTTCAAGTTCTGTGTATTGTAACAAATGGATTGAAGTGGTTGTGTTGCTCACACCTCTGGTTGGGAGAGTAATGGAGGCCTGAGCAGAGGTCCTGAAGGTGCTAGGGACAAATAGCTGCCCAGTCCTTGAAGGTTTTCCAGCAGACACTGTAGCTTTATGCCTCCTTCTGACAGCAGGAAGCCAGCAGTTTGGAGTGGTACTTGGTATTCTGCATGGATGCTTGGACTGACACAGCCATTATATTTTTTTACATTGTTTACACCTCTCCAAAACCATAGGTCAGTGCTTTGAACTAGCAGCTGGAAGGCACTCTGATAGGTTTCATTACAAATTATAATTGTATTTACCCTTTCAGGCCTCCTGGACTGTTGCTGCCTTTTGCAGCTTTAACACTATTCACTTTTCCCATAATTAAGTCACTGATGGAATGAAAAGAAACCAAAAAAAGCAAAAAAAATCCATAAGACACCTAATCATTTTTCTAAACAGTGTCCAACATGGCTTGGGCTCATTTTTTTTTCAAAGATTTTATTTATTTGACAGAGAGAGAGATCACAAATAGGCAGAGAGGCAGGCAGAGACAGAGAGTGGGGAAGCAGGATCCCTGCCAAGCAGAGAGCCTGCTGTGGGGCTTAATCCCAGGACCCTGAGAGCATGACCTGAGCAGAAGGCAGATGTTTAACCCCCTGAACCACCCAGGCACCCCTGGCTTGGACTCATTAACATAAAAGCACCCAACTTTCTGTCTCTACATTTTTTTTCTGCTCTGATCTAGGACTTTGCACTGCTTTGGTGTCTGCCTAGAAACCAGCATTTTTGGTTGGCCTGGCCTCCTTTTCAGGGAAAGGACCTCCTGCCCTAACCTTATCCACCTTTTGCAGACCTTTCTTAGTGCACTGGGTAGGAACACTGTCTTCTATACTCTGGAATGCTGGATGAATAAGAGGTTACTTCTCCCTGTTCCCATGTTCACAGCCCACAAATGTTCCTCCTCCTCTGGGTGCCTTTTCTCAGAGCTAGGCCAAATGTGTGTGTGTGTGTGTGTGTGTGTGTGTGTGTGTGTGTTCCCAGATGACACAAATGTGCATACATGCCTAAATTCTTGGATCTCCTGAGTGCAAAATCAATGAGAATGGAGATTCATCTCCCTCTTTTTGCCCCTGCTTTGCTGGTGTCTCAGCAGGCTTGCTCTGTGATAGGGGGCCAGGCAGACAGAGCTCACTTAGGAAGCTTCCCTTAGGAAGAAAAGCTCCTATGGGGCCTTCTCTCCTCCCTTAAGCCTGAAATGTCTTTTTATTTTACCATTATTAAGACTAACACTTTATTGTGAATTCCTCTAAAAGAATGAATCAGTGTCTTAAATTTACACTACGAAGCAAATTACCAATCAGAATCTCCCCTGATTAGGCCTTGGACAGTAGTAGAAATGTAATAATAATAATAATAATAATAATAATAATAATAGCAGCAAACACTTCTATAGCTCTATATTCCAAGTGTTAAGTGTCTAAATATATTAGCATATATGAAATACCAACTCGGAGGCAATTAAATCTTCGAAGGATAAGTAACAAGGCCAAGATTCTAATTTGCATGTGCCCTTAACCTCTAAGTATCCAAGACATAAAACCATGCAGAACTAGGGCTTGATGCAGGTTATCAGTGCTATGCCCTTTCAAAACGAGCTCTGCAGACCCCTCCGTGTTGATGGAGGTCAGCTTCTGTGGGAAGGGTGGAGGTGTACAGCAGAGCAGGGATGACATGGCTCTTATATTCTGGAAGTGTTTAGGCCAGAAATGAAAATCATAGTTTTTCTTTTCAATTCTTAAATGCTGGACATTTAGAACACTGCCCTAGAAAGCCATATGTTAAAATCAAACATTTTAATCCACCTCTTTTAACAGATTCAATTGTTGTGATAATTAGATTGCTGGGAGCAGAAGTACAGTGTTTGATCAATGTGACTTTTTAAAAGAGACATTTAATTGTTAAGGAAAATACAATAAGGAATTGAAACTTATATTAGCATAAATTAGCATTACTCCCCTCCCCTAGTAGCTTGCCCTGCTTGTTCTTCTTCTTGATGTTTCCTGGGGGAGTTTAAATACTGTCAGGCTAGGTAGGAAAGTGGAGTCATGTGTGGCTTTCTAAGAAGTAGAGTTCTGCAGCCTACAGGTTGTGGGATGGGGGTGGAGGTACTGCAAGGACCTATTTCTGCCCTTAGTCCCCGATGGGAAATGATATGAACCACAGTACAGGTTCTCAGGTGCTGAGGGTATTTCATGTATTCTACTGTCATTAGAAGAAGAAAAACAACAAAATACACACTAAGTTCCAAGGGCGTTACTGCTCCTTCTTGCATTAACACATCAACACCCCTCACCCCAGTTTTCCTCTTATTCCTGCCCCTGTCTAATAACATTACAGAATACTGTGGCATAAGGGCCCCAATAATTGTTCAAAAAGAACAATGAAATAATCTATTCAAACTCTTCAAGGGCATTCCCATTATCTTCATAGGAATGTAATTCTTTAATGGAACTTCTAAAAAACTCTATTATTTGGTTTTTGAGCAACTCTCCTGCCTCATCCCTCAATACCACTCACACCACATACACTACTAGACTCCAGCACAATCTAGTTGTTCAAACTAAATCCTGCAGGTGATTTTTTTTTTACTTTTACTTTTCTCTCACCAAATTCTGCTGGTATTGCTGGCTCTACCTATGAAATACATTTCAGTTCCCTTCCATTTCTTTTTTTCCATAACCACCAACTGTGTTCATACCACTGTCATTCTCACCTGGGCCACTAGGAAAACATGCTAATGGACCTTCCTACAATTCTTTCTCCACAAGCAGATAAGTGATCTATTTAAAAGCTAAAATGGGTAATGTAACTCTACCTTTAAAGCTTTCCAAATGCTCTGCAGGCATTTAGACTGAAACTCTTATCTTGGCTCTTTTGGACCTACAAGATCAGCCTATCCACCTCACCTCAAGCCACTCTGTCTTTTGCCTCCTACATTCTATAGATAATGGCTTCTTCCTCATCTTCAGTATGGTCTATCTCTGTTCTTCAAATAGACCAAACACTCTCTGCCTTCAGCTTTGCCCTGCTGTTTCCTCTTTCCAGCGAGCTCTGAAAGAACTGTTGGTTTTCATCCCTTCAGCTTTACCTCAAATATCACCTGACTACTGTCTTAATATGCACTCCCTCATCCTCCTCCCCATATTCTCTCTCTCATTTTGCAGGATTCACTACAATCTGTAATTGGCCTTTTTACTTTTTATTCCTTGTTATTTTTTCATGAGCTCTCTGAAGGCATCTGGCCTGTTTGCTACTGCACTCTTGGTGTAGCTCTTCTGTAAATATTTCTTGACCGAAGGCAGGAATGTTGGGTTCTTAATTTTCCCTATGATCCCTTCAATTGGAGGAATTAGGTGACAGAACTCTGACTAGGTGGAAGCACCGAATCTAGGGCTAGGTATTAGTCGTGGATTAACGGCAGGTCTGATGGGTCAGTGCAGATATAAAGCTCCTGGAGCACTGTTTAGGTCATTACTCTGGTGTCCAGGCAAGCTCTGGTATTGTGGTCAGGGCGTCCTCCAAAGGTGTGGGTGCCTTGAGGGTGCATGGAGATTTCTCCCTCAATGAAGATTCTGCACAGGGCCAAAAGACACAGTTTTCTTGTGTGTGCCAACCAAAGTCCTGTGAGGTGAATAAAGTGTCCCCAATCTGGACGGTGAGGGAGCCAGACTTCTTGGGACGGATGCATGAATACCCAACCTAGGGTTAGGGTTAGGTCCTAGAGGCATGGACTCCCCGGTCTACCAGCACTACTGTTGTCTCTCTTTATGGCTCATTTGAGGATGTGTGTCTGAAGGATCCTTAGACACCTGGATCGTGGTCCTAAGGGTGGCCTAAGGTGGAGGTGGCCTGAGGGATGCATGCAGGTGTGTCTCTTTGTGCAGGTTAAGCATAGTTCTAAATGTCATGGTTTCCTCCACGGATCTGAAGAAATTATTCGGTGCACGTCAGGGGTCCCATCTGATGGGTTTTCTGGACCATTCCTCTGATTTCAGAAATCTGATCACCCAAACTAGGCCCAAGTTTAGGGTTAGGGTAAATGTTAGGGTTATGTCTTAGCCATAAGGCATGTGGAATATGCTGGCACAGATAAGAGCTCACCAAAGGCCTGAATTGAGACCAGTAGTCACGAGGCTCCTCAGGCCTTGTGCATTTTGCTATGAGAGGCAAAGATGGTGGGAATGGCCTCAGGGGAGCATGCTGGTTTCTACTGCTCAGAGGGTACTGGATAGGATCAAATGAAAGGGTTACCTCCTGACTGAGAGGCTGAGTCCTGTGGTCAGTGTGATGTTCCCATCATTGGGAGGACTTGGGTGTCAGCACTTTAGGGTCCAGAGCCTGAAATCTCAAACTAGGTTTAGGGATCGGTTCCTGGAGCATGGCAGGCAAAAATGAGCAAGTGTGAGGGCAGGCTTTCGAGAGAGCTGAGTTAAAGGCATTTTTCTGGCAGTGAGTCTGATTCCGAGTTTTTGGTTGAGGGTCCTCAAAAGTTTTGAGAGGTGAGAGGGGGCAAGTAGGATTCAACCTCCCGGAGGGTATTGCACAATGCCAAATGTTAGTTTCCACGTCGGTGATAGTCAGAGTCCTGTGTTGTGAATAAGGGGTACCCAATCCCGATGGTTACGGGGCCAGGCCTGTGGGAAGGGAAGACAAAATACCCAACCTAGGGTTAGGGTCAATTCCTAGGGTCATGTTATCACCAATCAGCTGATACTTATGTACTCTCTCACTATGGCTGAGTTGAGGGAGTGTGCCTGCAGGATCCTTAGATGCTTGGATCGTGGTCCTGGGGGCCGCCTAAGCTGGGGGTGTCCTGAGGGATGCATGCTGGTTTGGCTTGCACTAGGGGTTAACCATGCTTCTGAATGGCATGTGTTCCTCCTAGGATCAGAGAAAATGTTGTGGTACAGGTTACAGGTCCCTCCATTTGATGGGTTTCTGGACAATTCCCCCGATTTCAGTAGCCTGATAACCCCACCTTGGCATAGAGTTAGGTATAGGCTTAGGATTAGGGTTTGGGTTACGTCTTAGGGAGAAGGCAGATCCAATCTGACAGCGTAGATAAGGGCTCACCCAAGGCCTGATTTGAGGCTGTAAGTCAGGAGGCTCTTCAGGCCTTGGGCTTTTGGCCTGGAAGGGCAAAGATGGCGGTAATCGCCTCCGGGGAGCATGGTGCTTTCTACCCCACTGAGGGTATTAAATAGCATCAAATGAAACAGTTTCCTCTTGGCTGAGAGGCTGAGTTCTAGGGTGAGTCTGATATTCCCTTCAATTGGAGGAATTAGGTGGCAGAACTCTGACTCAGGCCTAAGCATAGAAGCTAGGGTGAGGAATTAGTCATGGGTTAATGACAGATCCGATGGGTCAGTACACATATAAGCTCCCAGAGTGCTATTAGGGCATGTTTCTGGTGTACGGGCACATTCTGGTATTGTGGTCATGGGTCCTCCATAGGTGTGGTTGCCTTTAGGGTGCATGGAGATTTCTCCCTCAATGAGGATTCTGCACAGGGGGAAATGGCACAGTTTTCTTGTGCATGGCAACCAGATCCCTGTGAGGTGAATAAAGGGTTGCCAATGTGGATGGCGAGGGAGCCAGATTTCTGGGGACAGATGCATGAATACCCAACCTAGGGTTAGGGTTAGGTACTAGGGGCATGACATACCCGGTCTGCTGGCACTACTGTGGTCTCTCCCTATGGCTCAGTTGAGGATGTGTGTCTGCAGGATCCTTAGATACCTGGATCGTGGTATAAGGGTCGTCTAATGTGGGGGTGGCCTGAGGGATGAATGAAGGTGTTTCCCTTTGTGCCGGTTAAGCATTCTTCTAAATGTAATGGTTTCCTCCAAGGATTAGACAAAATTATGCAGTGCATGACAGGGGTCCCTTCTGATGGGTTTTTGGACCATTCCTCTGACTTCAGACATCTGATGACTCAATCTAGGCCTAGGGTTTAGAGTTAGGCTTATGACCTAGCCATAAGGCATCTGGAATCTGCCAGCGCAGATAACGGCTCTTCGAAGGCCTGAATTGAGGCCTGAATTGAGGCTCCTCAGGCCATGTGCATTTTGTTTTGAGAGGCAAAGACGGTGGGAATGGCCTCAGGGGAGCATGCTGGTTTCTACCGCTCTGAGGGTACTAGATCGCACCAAATGAAACGGTTTCCTCCTGACTGAGAGGCTGAGTCCTGCATTCAGTGTGATGCTGACATCAATGGGAGGACTTGGGTGTCAGCCCATTAGGGTCCAGAGCCTAAAAGCCCAACCAGGGTTAGGGTTCGGTTCCTGGAGCATGGCAGGTGGGATGGACAGTGCGAGGGCAGGCTTTCCAGAGGGTTGAGTTGAGGGCATTGTTCTGGCAGCACATCCGATTTCAGGATGTTGGTCAGGGGTCCTCCAAAGTTTGGAGAGGCAACAGGGGGTATGCAGGATTCTCCCGCCCAGAGGGCACTGCACAATGCCAAAGAGTATAGTTTCCACGATGGTGGCAGGAAGAGTCCTGTGTTGTGAATAAGGGGTCCCCAAACTGGATGGCTACAGGGCCAGACTAGTTAGGGTTCCGGAAGCATGGTATGTCGGATGGGCCAGTGCGATGACAGACTTTCCAGAGGGCTGAGTTGAGGGCATTGTTCTGGCAGCAAGTCCGATTTCGGTATATTGGTCAGGGGGGTCCTCCAACATGGGAGAGGCGAGAGTGGGCATGCAGGATTCTCCCACCCGGAGCATAATGGACAGTGCCAAATGGTACAGTTTCAACGTCGGTGGCAGTCAGAGCACTGTGTTGTGAATTAGACATCGCCAACTGGATGGCTACAGGGCCAGGAAATGGGGACAGAAGCCAAAATACCCAACCTAAGATTAGGGTTAGTTCCTACGGGCATGTTATCCCCGTTCTGCTGATACTGCAGTGCTCTCCCACTATGGCTGAGTTGACAGTGGGGGCCTACAGGATTGTTAGATGCCTGGATAGTGTTTCTTGGGGCCACCTAAGCTGGGGTTGGCCCGAGGGATGCCTGCTGTTTTGTCTCCGTCTGGGAGCTAACCATACTTCTAAATGTCATGTGTTCCTCCTGGGATCAGAGGAAATTTTGCAGTCGAGGTCAGGCATCCCCCATCTGATGGGTTTCTGAAACGATTCCCCAATTTCATAAGCCTGAGCACCCAACCTAGTCATAGGGTTAGGGATAGGGTTAGGCTGAGGGTTAGGGTTAGGGTTACATCTTAGGGGCAAGGAAGATCAAATCTTCCAGTGTTGATAAAAAGGCACACCCAAGGCCTGAATCGAGGCCGGGAGTCAAGAGGATCCTCAGCCCCTGGGCATTTGGCCTGGAGGGACAAATATGGCGGAAATGGCCTCAAGAGAGCATGCTGGTTTCTACCGCTCTGAGGTTATTAGGTAGCATCGAATGAAACAGATTCCTCCTAGCTGAGATTCTGAGTCCTAGGCTGGGACTGATATTCCCTCCAATTGGAGGAAATAGGTGGCAGACCTCTGACCCAGGCCTAAGCACCCAACCTAGGGTTAGGATTTTGTCGTGGGATAATGGCAGGTCCAATGGGTCAGTGCAGATCTAAGCTCCAGGAGCGCTTTTTAGGGCATTACTCTGGTGTCCGGGTAGGCTCTGGTATTGTGGTCAGGGGGTACTCCGAAAGTGTGGGTGCCTTTAGGGTCCATGGAGATTTCTCCCTCAATGAGGATTCTGCACAGGGCTAAATGGCACAGTTTTCTTGCGTTTGGCAACCAGAGTCCTGTGAGGTGCATAAAACATCCCCAATCTGGACGGTGAGAGACAGAACTCTGTGGAGGGATGAATGAATACACAACCTAGGGTTGGGGTCAGGTCGTAGGGGTATGGTATCCCCGGTCTGCCAGCACTACTGTGGTCTCTCTGTGTGACTCAGTTGAGGATGTGTGTCTGAAGAATCCTTAGACGCCTAGATCGTGGTCCTAAAGGTCGCCTATAGTGGGGGTGGCCTGACGGATGCATGCAGGTGTGTCTCCCTGTGCTGGTTAAGCATAATCCTAAATGTCATGATTTCCTCCACAGATCAGACAAAATTATGTGGTGCACGTCAAGGGTCCCATCTGATGGGTGTATGGACCATTCCTTTGATTTCAGAAATCTGATCACCCAAACTCGGCCTAGGGTTAGGGTTAGGGTTATGGTTAGGTTTATGTCTTAGCCATAAGGCATGTGGAATCGGCCATCACAGAAAAGGGCTCACCAAAGGCCTGAATTGAGGCCCGGAGTCACGAGGTTCCTCAGGCCTTGTGCATTTTGCCTGGATAGGCAAAGATAGTGGGAATGGCCTCAGGGGAGCATGCTGGTTTTTCTGCTCTGAGGGTACTACATAGCACCAAATGGAAGTTTCCACGTGACTGAGAGGCTGAGTCCAGCAGTCAGTGTGTTGCTTCCATTAATGGGAGGACTTGGGTGTCAGCCCTTTAGGGTCCAGGGCCTGAAAGCCCAACCTAGCTTTAAGGTTCAGTTCCGGGAACATGGCTGGACCGATGGGCCAGTGCAAGGGTAGGCTTTCCAGAGGGCTGAGTTGAGGGCATTGTTCTGGCAGTGCATCTGATTCTGGGATTTTGGTCAAGGGGTCCTCCAAATATGGGAGAGGCCAGAGGGCGTACGCAGAATTCTCCCACCAGGAGTGTACTGCACAGTGCTAAATGGTACAGTTTCCACATCGGTGGCAGTCAGAGTCCTGTGTTGTGAATAAGGGGTCCCCAATCTGGATGGCTACGGGGTCAGGGGTTTATGGAGGGAAGGCAAAACACCAAACCTAGGGTTAGAGTCTTTCCTAGGTGCATTTATCTCCCCTCTGTTGATACTGCTATTCTCTCCCACTATGGCTGATTTGAGGGTGTGTGCCTACAGGATCGTTAGATGCCTGGATCGAGGTCCTGGGGGCCACCTAAGCTGGGTGTGGCCTGAGGGGTGCATGCTGGTTTGTCTCACTCTTGGGGCCAACCATACTTCTAAATCTCATGTATTCCTCCTGGAATCAGAGGAAATTTTGCAGTGTAGGTACGGGTCCCCCATCTGATGGGTTTCTGGAACGATTTCCCAATTTCACAAGCCTGAGCACCCAGCCTAGGCCTAGGTTTAGGGATAGGGTTTGGGTTAGGGTTAGGGTTAGGATTACGTTTTAGGGACAGGGGAGATCCAAACTGTCAGCGTTGATAAGGGCTCACCCAAGGCTTGAATTGAGTTTGGGAGCCAAGTGGCTCCTCTGGCCCTGGGCATGTTGCCTGGAGGGGAAAGATGGCGGGAATGGCCTCAGGGGAGCATGCTGGTTTCTACCGCTCTTAGGGTATTAGGTATCATTGAATGAAACAGATTCATCCTGCCTGAGAGCCTGAGTCCTAGGGTGGCAGAAATTAGGTGGCTGACCTCTTATCAGGCCTAAGCACCCAACCTAGGTTTAGGAATATGTCTTGGGTAATGACAGGTCTGATGGGTCAGTGCAGATCTCAGCTCCAGGAGTGCTGTTTAGGGCATTACTCTGGTGTCTGGTTAGGCTCTGGTATCGTGGTCAGAGGGTCCTCCGAAAGTGTGGGTGCCTTTAGGGTCCATGGAGATTTCTCCCTCAATGAGGATTCTGCGCAGGGTCAAATGGCACAGAGTTCTTGTGTGTGGTAACCAGCGTCCAGTGAGGTGAATAAAGGATCCCCAATCTGGACGGCGAGGGAGCCAGACATCTGGGGACGGATGAATGAATAGCCAACCTAGGGTTAGGGTTTGATCGTAGGGGCATGGTATCTCTGGTCTACCGGCACTGCTGTGGTCTCTCCCTATGTCTCAGTTGAGGTTGTGTGTCTGAAGGAAGCTCAGACGCCTGGATCGTGGTCCTAAGGGTCGCCTAAGGTGGGGGTGGCCTGAGGGATGCATGCAGGTGTGTCACCCCATGCGGGATGAGCATACTACTAAATGTCATGGTTTCTTCTAGGGATCAGACAAAATTATGCAGTGAATGTTGGGGGTCTGTTCTGATGGGTTTTCTGGACCATTCCTCTGATTTCAGAAATCTGATCACCCAAACTAGGGATAGGGATAGGGTTTGGGTTAGGGTTAGGGTTATGTCTTAGCTACATGGCATGTGGAATCTGCCAGCGCAGATAAGGGCTCACTGAACGCCTGAATTGAGGCCAGGAGTCACGAGGATCCTCAGCTTGTGCATTTTGCCTGGAGAGGCAAAGATGGTGGGAATGGCCTCAGGGGAGCATGCTGGTTTCTACCAATCTGTGGGTACTTGATAGCACCAAAGGAAATGGTTTCCTCCTGACTGAGAGGCTTAGTCCCGCGGTCAGTGCGATGCTCCCATCAATGGGAGAACTTGGGTGTCAGCCCTTTAGGGTCCAGAGCCTGAACACCAAACCTAGGGTTAGTGTTTGGTTCCGGGAGCATGGTATACCCGATGGGCCAGTGGAGGCCAGGCTTTCCAGAGGGCTGAGTTGAGGGCATTGTTCTGGCAGTGCATCCGATTTCTAGATTTTGGTCAGGGGGTCCCCCAAAGTGGGAGAGGCGAGAGCGGTCATGCAGGATTCTCCCACTCGGAGGGTACTGCACAGTGCCAAATGGTACACTTTCCACATCGGTGGCAGTCAGAGTCCTGTGTTGTGAATAAGGGGTCCACAATCTGGATGGCTACAGGGCCAGGCCTATGGGGACGGAAGCCAAAATACCCAACCTAGGGTTAGGTTTAGTTCCTAGAGGCATGTTATCCCCGGTCTGCTGATACTGTGGTGCTCTCCCACTATGGCTGAGTTGAGAGTGTGTGCCTGCACAATCCTTAGACACCTGGACCGTGGTCCTGGGGGCCACCTAACCTGGGGGTGGCCCGAGGGATGCTTGCTGGTTTGTCTCACTCTTGGAGTTAACCATACTTCTTAATGTCATGTGTTCCTCCTGGGATCAGAGGAAAGTTTGCCTTGCAGGTTACAGGTCCCCCATTTAATGGGTTTCTGGACAAGTCCTCTGATTTCAGAAGCCTGATCACTAAACCTTGGCATAGGTTTAGGGTAGTGTTAGGGTTAAGGTTAGGGTTAGGGTTAGGGTTATATCTTAGGGAAAAGGCAGATTAAATCTGCCAGCCTAGATAAGGGCCCACTCAAGGCCTGAATTGAGGCCAGGATCAGGGAGCTCCTCCGGCTCTGGCCTTTTGGCCCGGAGAATAATTTTCCCTGATATGGATGGCTACAGAGCCAGGCCAGTGGGGACGGAAACCAAAATATCCAACCTAGGGTGAGGGTTAGGTCCCATGGGCATGATATCCATGCTCTGCTGATACTTCTGTGCTCTCCCACTAAGGCCGAGTTGCAGATGTGTGCCTGCAGTATCCTTAGACACCTGGATTGTGGACCTGGGGGTCGCCCAAACTGGGGGGTGGCTCGAAGGATGCATGCAGGTATGTCTCGGTCTGCAGGTTAACCATATTTCTAAATGGGATGTGTTCCTCCTGGGACAGAGGAAATTTTGCGGTGCAGGTCAGGGGTTCCCCATTTCATGGGTTTCTGGACGATTTCTCTGATTTCAGAAGCCTGGTCACCCAGCCTAGGCATCGGTTAAGTATAGCGTTAGAGTTAAGGTTAGGGTTATGGTTATGTTTTAGGGACAAGGCAGACCAATCTGCCAGTGTAGATAAGGGCTCACCCAAGGCCTGAATGAGGCCAGGAGTCAGGAGGCTCCTCCAGCCCTGGGCTTTTGGACTGGAGCTGCAAAGATGAAGGGAATTGACTCAGGGGAGCATGCTGGTTTCTACTGCTCTGAGGGTATTAGATTGAATGGAATGAAAGAGTTTCCTGCAGGCTGAGATGCTGGTTCCTAGGGTGAGTCTGATGTTCCCCTCATGGAAGAAATTAGGTGGGAGACTTCTGATCCAGGAGTAAGCACCCAACCTAGGGTAGGAAGTTGTCGTGGGAGAATGTCAGGCCAGTGGGTCAGTGCAGATCTAAGCTCCTGGAGCACTGTTTAGGGCATTACGCTGGTGTGTGGGCAGGCTCTGTTATTGTAGTCAGGGTGTCCTCCAAAGGTGTGGGTGCCTCTATTTTGGATGGAGGTTTATCCCTCAATGAGGATTCTGCACAGGGCCAAATGGCTCAGTTTTCTCGTGTGGCAACTAGGGTCCTGTGAGGTGAATAAGCGGTCCCCAATCTGGAGGGTGAGGGAACCAGACCTCTATGGACATATGCATGAGTACCCAACCTAGGGTTAGGGTTAGGTCCTAGTGGCATGACATCCCCAGTCTGCAGGCACTGCTGTGGTCTCTCCCTATGGCTCAGTTGAGGATGTGTGTCTGAAGTATACGTAGACGCCTGGATCGTGGTCCTAAGGGTTGCATAAAGTGGGGGCAGCCTGAGGCATGCATGCAGTTATGTCTCCCTTTGCGTGTTAAGCATACTTCTAAATGTCATGGTTTCCTCCAGGTATCAGACGAAATTATGTGGTGTACGTCAGGGGGTCCCATCTGATGGGTTTCTGGACCATTCCTCTGATTTCAGAAATGTGATCATCCAAACTAGGCCTACGGTAAGGTTTAGTTTTAGGGTTAAGGCTATGTCTTAGCCGTAAGGCATGTGGAATCTCCCAGCTGAGGTAAGGGTGCACGGAAGGCATGAATTGAGGGAGGGAGGCAGGAGGCTCCTCAGGACTTGGGCTTTTTGCCTGGAGGGGCAAAGATGATTGGAATGGTGTCAGGGGAGCATGCTGGTTTCTACCACTCTGAGGGTATTAGATAGCACCAAATGAAAAAGTTTCCCCCTGAATGAGAAGGTGAGTCCTGCTGTTTCTAGGCCCTGGCCAGAAGGGCAGGAGAAATATATAAGGAGAGACAAGGTCTCTCTCTTTCTAAAAGAGGAATGGAAGCCTCTTGATGACCAACTCTTGGTAGCGCTCAAGGAGAATTTCCTGCACCTAAACCCAGAGTGGTTTCATAGATCCGACAAAGCCAACTCTTTGGATGCTGGGTTGTGGTTCCACTCTGGACATCGTTGATTTATTTGAGAGAGACTTATGGGGAGTGGGCATGACTCAAGGGAGTGGCAGAGGGAGAGAATCTTCGCGTGAGCTCCCCACACAGCATGCACCAGGACAAGGAATTTCATCGCCCTACTCATGAGATCATGACATCAGATGCAACTGAGAGTCATATCCTTATCACAATGAGTCCACCAGGTGCTCCTCTCCTCTTCTCTTTTTCTGGAAGGAGAGAATCCTAACGAATCATTTTGTTTCTGTGTCAAAGAGCAACAGGCTCACATGAAAGATTAGTCACCCACAGGCTTCTCAGGACTGTGGCTATGTGACACTGCGAGTCCCTTCCAAATTGGATTTCAGAACACCTGGGACATCTGGAAAGTTCAGGTTTCTGAAGAGGCTCAGCAGGAAATGGTTGTGTCCAGTCCAAGTGAGTGGTTTGAATGGGAGTTGGCCGCATTCTTGGGCCTAGGGGAAACAAACAGTTTTCTCCTTCCCCAGTTGATTTTTCAGCTTGTTTCTGTGCCCGTGTGGATCCCCTTAATAGGCACACCCATAGGCTTCCATATTTCCCACTCTGTCTTGCTTCACATTAAGAGATCATGGGACTCTCATTCACAGACAATCGTCCCAGATTTTGAGGAATTCTCGCTTGTTTTCTGTGTTCAGCCACCATAAGTGATGTCTGATATCCCCCTCAAAATGATGGTCCTCGGGACGCCTGGGTGGCTCAGTTGGTTAAGCAGCTGCCTTCGGCTCAGGTCATGAGCCCAGCATCCTGGGATCGAGTCCCACATTGGGCTCCTTGCTCGGCAGGGAGCCTGCTTCTCCATCTCCCTCTGCCTCTACCTGCCACTCTGTCTGCCTGTGCTTGCTCTCTCTCTCTAACAAATAAATAAAAAAAAAATTTAAAAAAATGATGGTCCTCCATCTCCGAGCAGGTACTGTATAAGGTGCTGTGGGTAGTGCAACAATGATTAGCTGTAAATCACTAAATACATTCCCTCTCTAACTGCATATCACACAAACCGAGGCACACCCCACCACTGCCACAAAATCCACGGACATGGACACATTTCATCACATGCCACCAGCACATACTACACGTACACACATGCACAACCCATAGCCTGCCAACCCCACACCAATAGATCACACCCAGAGCACACATACAACCTACACCCTTTTTGGCAGACACCATGCACACACCACTCCTACATAGGGCACACATATATACACTGGAGTTACATGTCACACATAAAACACACAGAATACACAGCACGCACAGCATACCTACACCACACACACATGAACGCAAATGACCTCCCCGTCACCCAGCTCAGTGGCCAGATGCAACATACACCATTGGATGTCATATGTGCCACACCGAGGACTCTCGCAGGACACTCGTAGCACACGCCTATCAGGGAATCATAGAAAACACTCCCCACGTTCACCACAAACACACACAAAAACATAGTCACAATGCGTGGAACACACACAATACGTGCCACACACCGCCTCTACACACACCCATCCAAAACCATCCACAGGAGGCATACACCTTACATACACATTCCATCAACCTCAAGTCCAACACGTCACACCCAAAACACCCTATAGTAACTACCCATATGGATCACATGCACGGAACATCCATAATACACACAAACACAGAGAAGGCACACAGAGCCCAAAGCCTTCTGAAACTCACATGCACAACAGACAGCACCCTACTACCTCATGGAGGACACGTTCCCCTCACCTACATCTCTCAGATACATCCCACGGTCCCATCACACATCAACAAACACACACACACAAAGCCTACACGAATGCACTCCACAAATATGAAATACACAGCACACTTGCCACACACACTCAGGCTGACCTCACCCATGACCACACCACACCACAGGGATGACTCCCCCAGAGAGCCCTAAATGGGACTACAAGACTGAACATGCATATCACCCAGAATTTTTCTTAAAGATTTTATTTATTTATTTGATAGACAGAAATCACAAGTAGGCAGAGAGGCAGAGAGAGAGAGGAGGAAGCAAGCTGTCCGCAGAGCAGAGAGCCCGATGCGGGGCTCGACCCCACGACCCTGGGATCATGATCTGAGCCGAAGGCAGTGGCTTTAACCCACTGAGCCACCCAGGTGCCCCATCACCCAGAATTTAAAGAAACGGAAGACACGATACCCAGAAGACTCAGATTCACACCACACCTGCAGCACTAACACAGGTAATTCACCCATGGCGGAATCCACCCACATACCACACTCACACATGACTGTGAAAACCCATGAACACCACAGAGAGTACTCCTAGTGCATACACTCACTCACAAACACACCAGAAGGACAGTAGTCGTAGGCAACACCTCCCTCAGAGGAACATCACACCGCCAACACACGCCATCCCTACAGCAGAAACACACACCCCATACTGTCCATCATACCACTCATCATTGACATCTTCTCCGCATGTGCATCTCAAACCGCAGAGACATGTCCCAGACAACATATAGACCACACACACCTACTCACATCATCGTGACCTCACACACCACCCCATGCTCGATACACACTATCCCTATTCCACACATAACACAGATCTCAAACACACACCTCCCATACAAACACAAAAACCACCACACTGCAGACACAGTACACTCCCCTATGGACAATCTCGTCACCTATTCCCCTCACACCCACCCGTAAGACAACAAAGAATTCACTACACATACAACACCCACACTCCCCATATACACTGCCTACATGCCATAATTCTACCCCTCACCCAAAGCTCACATCACCACACAAAGACCACAAGAGATCAGCATATTACTCTCAGACACACCAGACATTTACAAAGGTGCACACTGAAACAATTCCAAAATCAACACACAGCCATACTTTCAAAAATACAATGTACACTACACAGACATCATAAATCACATGCATACACTACATATGCTCTTCTCAGGTAGCAACAAACACACCGTATATGCCAGAAACGCACAACACTTATCCCACCCAGAAACACACCATGCCTACACAGCACAAACACCACACACAAACCATGATTCCATTGCACACCACCCACCTCCCACAAGTATACCCCAAAGAGACCATATTCAATAGAACCCCAACACACACCGAACACACACCACAGGTAGTACACCAAACTCAGCACACAGAGACCACCCAAAACTACAGTACACACACACCAGAAATAAAGATACAAAAAACCTATGCACAACACATACCCCACTAACACACTGCATGGATATCATACATACACACCCCGTACTCCCCACCCATATGCACTAGAGAAACACCCAATAGCCACCATCAAAAACACACCTTCATCACACACCAATGCCATGTGCAACACACAAGACACACACCCCATCCATGTGACCCATGAACTGCATGTACTCAACACACTTCTAGCCCAGAGATGCACCCACATATACAACTTACCCAGGGAAACACACCTCAAGTCAGAACACCTATCAGATTCATATAACTCCAAAACAACACTGACCACCCACACAGCCTCACACCCACACACACACACACACACACACACGTACACACACATTCCTGCTTAATTTTTTCTTGGTTGTTGTCAGCCTGCTTATGAATACCCAGGTTGTTTCCTTCCCTCTGGCTGATTGACATGCTTTCATTTGGAAAAAAGGATTGTTCACACATGCACAGAATGCTGCATGGCAGGGCATGATCTGAAAGAGCCCTTGCCTGGTAGAGTGCACCAAATCCCAGCCACACCGAGGACTCTTGCAGGACACTCGTGGCACACGCCTATCACGGAATCATAGAAAACACTCCCCATGTTTACCACAAACGCACACTCACAATGCATGGAACACACACAATGCACACCACACACCTCCTCTACATGCAGCCGTCCAAGACCATTCACAGGAGACATACATCATACACGAACATTCCATCGACCTCAAGTCCAACACAGTCACGCCCAAAATACCCTATACAAACTACCCATATAGATCGCCTGCATGGAACATCGATAATACACACATACACAGAGAAAGCACACAGAGCTCAAAGCAGCTGAAACTCACGTGCACCACAGACAACACCCTAGTACCCCATGGATGACACAGTCCCCTCATCTAGACCTCTCAGATACATCCCACACACCCGTCACAAACAACACTTATGGCATGTGCACACATCAACAAAAAACACATAAAGCCTACAGGCATGCACTCCACAAATACCAAATACACAGCACATTTGCCACATGCACACAGGCATATATCACCCATGCACCACACCACTCCACAGGCACGATGACCAAGAACCCCCAAAAAGGGACTATAAGGCCACACACGCATACCACTCAGAAATTCCAGAAATGGAACACACGATACTCAGAAAACTCAGAGTCACACCACACCTACAGCACCAACATGGGTAAATCACCCAGAGACAGGTACCACCCATATACCACACTCACACATGACTGTGAACACCCATGCATACCACACAGAGTAGGATGATGAAGCTTCCTTATACTGGGCCATGCTGTGTGGGGAGCCCACACAAAGATTCTCTCCCTCTGCCACTCCCTCGCATCGTGCCCTCTCCCCAGCAGTCTCTCTCAAACAAATCAACGATGTTCAGAGTGGAAGCACTAGCCCAGTCTCCCAATGAGTTGGCATTGTAGGTCTAAGAAACCACTCTGGGTTTGGGCGAAGGGAAATCTCCCCGGGCTCTACTAGAGAGCTGGTATGCAAGAGACTTCTATTCTTCTTTTAGAAAGAGAGAGACCATGTCTGGCCTTAGATATTTCTCCTGCCCTTCAGGCCAGGCATTAGACACAGGAGTCATTCAGGAAAAGGTGGTGATTCCTCTCTCTGGAAGCTCCTGGGTTTGCAACTGGACCTTCGGTCAATATTCATTGAATGCTCTGAAAGAGCCCTCACCAGGACCAACCGAATAGTCTGCCTGCCCTCGCCCTGTGGTCTTCAGAACGAAGGCATCAGAGAGAGACAAAGAGTAGATCCAGCTGACCAGCCATAACACTACTTACTCTTGCAGCCAAGCAGCATGCAGTCTCAAGAAGGGGCAGCAGATTCCTTGGCAATATCCGACACTGACTCTTCTCACAGGGCACAGGACCACACCAGAAACTTGCTACCGTCCACTGAGTGCTGGCTCTGTGACTGACAGCTCCATAGACCACCAATGTGAACAAAGGGAAGGTTGGAAATTCAGCAAGCTTAGGAGAATCTCTAGAGGAGGGTCAATGTCATCCATTCCGTTGGGAATGAAAGAAATCGGACACTTGTTTTAACTTTGTTTCTCTTGACTACAGCAATGTGACCAGGTGTCTCTGAAAACCTCCAGCCCAGCCTCTGCTGCCATATTCTAGTCCCCTATCCCTGCCAATGTCAGGTAGTTCTGAGACAAAATTGCAAACAGATCCCGGGGCCCAACTAATTGCACAGGCCCAGGGGATCGGCTAGACTGCCCGGCTAATTGAGACAGATTTACAAGGGCCTCAAGCCTGAAACTAGTGTGGAAAGAGAACTCAATGGATGGAAGGGGATACAGAGGGCCATAATTTTTCAGCAGAACTGAGAATGTGATGTAGTCGAAAAGGAAGGGACTCACTAGAACACTTTCCCAGGGAGCTCACCATATCAGGAGTAAGAAACAACTGTGGGCTTGGGCCAAGGGAACATCCATTGGCTACACCTGGGAGCCGTGTCAGCAAGCAGCCTGGAATCTTCCTGCCCAAAGAGAATGGAAGCTTCTGGCCCTGGCTCATTTTCCTCTCCTTCCCATCGCTGAATACATGTAAGAGTGGCTCAGGGAGAGCAGGGGTGTTTTGGGGGGCGGCCCTCAATTGTTTGGAACTGGGACTTGGTGCACTCTACCAGGCAAGGGCTCTTTCAGATCATGCCCTGCCATGGAGCATTCTGTGCATGTGTGAACAATCCTTTCTTCCTAATGAAAGCATGTCAATCAGCCTGAGGGAAGGAGACAACCTGGGTATGCATAAGCAGGCTGACAACAACCAACCAGGAATTAGGTAGGAATGTGTGTGTACGTGTGTGTGTGTGTGTGTGTGTGTGTGAGGCTGTGTGGATGGTCAGTGTTGTTTTGGAGTTATATGAATCTGATAGGTGTTCTGACTTGAGGTGTGTTTCCCTGGGTGAGTTGTATATGTGGATGCACCTCTGGGCTAGAGGTGTGTTGAGTACATGCAGTTCATGGGTCACATGGATGTGGTATGGGTTTTGTGTGTTGCACGTGGTGTTGGTGTGTGATGGAAGTTTGTTTCCAATGGTGGCTATTGGGTGTTTCTCTAGTGCATATGTGTGCAGAGCAGGTGGTGTGTATGTGTGATATCCATGCTCTGTGCTAGTGGGGTATATGTTGTGCGTGGGCTCTTTGTTTCTTCATTTATGGTTGTGCGTGTTGTAGTTTGGGGTGGACTCTCTGTGATGAGTTTGTTGTACGTGTGGTGTGTGCATGGTGTGTGTGGTGGGGTGCTATTGAATATGGACTCATTGGGGTATGCTTGTGGATGGAGGGTGGTTTGCATATGGAATCGTGGTTTGTGTGGGGTGTTTGTGCTGTGTATGCATGGTGTGCTTCTGGGTTGGATAAGCGTTGAGCCTTTCTGGCATACATGGTGTGTGTGTTGTTACGGAATCAGTGCATATGTAGTGTATGCATGTGATTTATGCTGTCTGTGCAGTGTACCTTGTATTGTTGAAAGTATGGCTGTGTGTTGATTTTGGAATTGTTTCAATGTGCATGTTTGTAGATGTCTGGAGTGTATGAGAATAATTCACCAATCTCATGTGTTCCATGTGTGGTGATGTGAACTGTGGGTGAGGGGTAGAGTTATGGCATGTAGGCAGTGTATATTGGGAGTGTGGGTGCTGTATGTGTAGTGAATTCCTTGTTGCCTTATGGGTGGGTGTGAGGGGAATAGATGACGAGATTGTCCATGGGGGAGTGTAGTGTGTCTGTTGTGCAGTGGTGCATTTGTGTTTTTATGGGCGGCATGTTTTGGAGATCTGTGTTATGTGTGGGATAGGGAGAGTGTGTATGGAGCACGGGGTGGTGTGTGTGGTCACGATGAGTTGGGTTGGTGTGTGTGGTCTATATGTTGTCTGGGTCATGTCTCTTTGGTTTGAGATGCACAGGCGCAAATGTTATCAATGATGAGTGGAATGAATTGCTTGGGTGTGTGTTCTACAAGTGTTTTCACTATGGGTTTTTGTGGTGTTTCTGCTGGGAAATGTTTGGACGGTATGGGGTGTGTGTTTCTGCTGTAGGGATGGCGTGTGTTGGAGGTGTGATGGGCCTCTGAGGGAGGTGTTGCCTACATCTGCTGTCCTTCTGGTGTGTGTGTGAATTAGGTTTTGTGACATGAGTACTCTCTGTGGTGTTCATGGGTTTTCACAGTCATGTGTGAGTGTGGTATATGGGTGGTTCCTGTCTCTGGGTGAGTTACCCGGGTTGGTGCTGCAGGTGTGGTGTGTGACTCTGAGTCTTCTGGGTATCATGTGTTCCTTTTCTGGATTTCTGGGTTGTATGCATATTTGGTCTTGTAGTTCCGTTTTGGGGTTTCTGTGTGTGTCATGCCTGTGGTGTGGTAGGGTCATGGGTGATATCTGCCTGTGTGTGTGTCGCAAGTGTGCAGTGTTTTCGTATTTGTGGAGTGCACGCCTGTAGGCTTTGTGTGTTTGTGTTTGTGGATGTGTGCAGGTGCCATATGTGTTGTGTGTGATCAGTGCGTGGGATGTATCTGAGAGGTGTAGGTGAGGGGAAGGGGTAGTAGGGTGCTGTCTGTTGTGCGTGTGAGTTTTGGAAGGCTTTGGCCACTGTGTGCCTTCTCTGTGTTTGTGTGTATTATGGATGTTCCATGCAGGTGATCTATATGGGTAGCTTGTATAGGGTGTTTTGGGTGTGACTGTGTTGAAAGTGAGGTCGATGGAATGTGTGTGTATGGTGTATGTCTCTTGTGGATGGTTTTGGATTCGTGTGTGTAGAGGAGGTGTGTTGCGTGCATTGTGTGTGTTCCACGCATTGTGAATGTGTGTTTGTGTGTGTGTTTTTGGTGAATGTGGGGAGTGTTTTCTAAGATTCCCTGATAGGCGTGTGCTACGTGTGTTATGCGAGAGTCCTGGGTGTGGCACATATGACACCCAATGGTGTATGTTGCATTGGCCACTGAGTTTGGAGACGTGTTGTCATTTGCGTTCATGTGTGTGTGGTGTAGGTGTGCTGTGCGTGCTGTGTATTCTGTGTGTTTTATGCGCGACATGTAACTCCAGTGTATATGTGCGTGCCCTGTGGAGGACTGGTGTGCGTATGGTGTCTGCAAAAAAAGGGTGTGCTCCCCATGTAAGTGTATAGGTATAGGTTGTCTGTGTGTTTTGTGTGTGATGTATTGGTGAGGGGTCTGCAGGGTATGGGTTGTGCATGGTGTGTATGTTTAGTATGTGCCATTGGCGTGTGATGGAATGTGTCTGTGTCCATGGATTTTGTGGTGGCCGTGGGGTGTGCCTCTGTATGTGTGATATGCAGGGGGAGAGGGAATGTGTTTGGTGATTGCACGCCTAATTTTCGGTGCACTACCCACAGGACCTTATGCAGTGCCTGCACGGGATTGAAGGACCATCGTTTTGAGCGGGGATAACAGACATCACTCTAGGCAGCCATGGACTGGACTGGAGTCACGAGACCAAACCATGCCCCAACTTGCGCCTCCTGGAAGCCCAGGGGTTAATAGCCCTGTGGGTGGAAAAGTTGAGCAGCGCTTGAGAAAGGGCCTGAGCTATGGATCCTAAGATCGCTGACGTGGTTGCCTGCATGTGCTTATCTGGAATGGGCAAAACAGGCCTGCTCAGTAAATCATTGTGGGATTGTGATGTCCTTTTACGGGCCATAAACTACACCATTGTAAGCCACTTTGAAGTTAGTGCAGCTGGTTAAGGAGTTATCTGAAGACCGAGGCCACTGGCTTCAGAGGATCTGCTATTAGTCCGTGGGAAATAGATAATAGGGAAGCTTGAGGGGTATTTGTGTTTGCTGCAAAACTCTGTAGTAAACAGCTAAAAATAGATACTTCCTTATGACTGTTGCTGTTAGCTATATGATGCCTCACAGCCATGAATAAAATTGGCATTGCTTGGACATCATCCACCTTACCCCTCCTTTCCCCATCTCTTTGTGTCTCATCGTTGTCTCACCATCCTCTTACCCTCTCGACCCTGGGCGTGTTGTCCCACTGGCCATGACACATCACTTATGGTGGCTGAACACAGAAAACAAGCAAGAATTCCTCAACATCTGGGATGATGGTCAGTGAGTGAGAGCTCCATGACCGCTTAATGTGAGCCAAGACAGAGTGGGAAATATGGAAGGCTATGGGAGTGCCTATTAAGAGGATCCACACCGGCAGGGAAACAAGCTGAAAAATCAATCAGGGAAGGAGAAAACTGCAAGGCCCAAGAATGCGGCCAACTCCCATTCAACCGCTCACTTGGACTGGACACAACCATTTCCTGCTGAGCCTCTTCAGAAACCTGAACTTTCCAGATGTCCCAGGTGTTCTGAAACCCAATTTGGAAGGGACTCGCAGTGCCACATAACCACAGTCCTGAGAAGCCTGTGGGTGACTCCTCTTTCATGTGAGCCTATTGCTCTTTAACACGGACACAGAATGATCCGCCAGGATCCTCTCATTCCAGAGAAAGAGAACAGGATAGGAGCACCTGGTGGGCTCGGTGGGCTAAGTATCTGACTCTTGGTTCCATCTGAGGACATGATCTCATGAGTAGGGTGATGGAGCGTACTTGTCCTTGTGCTTGCTGTGTGAGGAGCCCACACGAAGATTCTCCCCCTCTGCCACTCCCTCGAGTCATGGTCACTCCCCATCTGTCTCTCTCAAATCAACGATGTTTCACTAGCCCAGTGGATGGAATGGAACCACTGGCGGAGTCTCCCAACGAGTTGGCTTGGTTGCGGCTAAGAAACCACTCTGGGTGTGGGCAAAGGGAAACCTCCAGGGGCTCTAACAGAGAGTTGGTCAGCAAGAGGCTTCCATTCCTCTTTTAGGAAGAGAGAGACCATGTCTGGCCTTAGATATTTCTCCTACCCTTAGGGTCAGGGACTAGAGACGGCAGTCATTCAGGGAAAGGTGGTGATTCCTCTCTCAGGAAGCTCTTGGGTTTGCAACTGGGCCTTCAGTCAATATTCACTGAACGCTCTGAAAGAGCCCTCACCAGGACCTGCAGAAGAGCTGGCCTGCCCTCGCCCTCTGTTCTACAGAACGGAGGCATTGTAGTGAGTCAAAGAGTAGATCCAGCTGACCAGCATAACACTACTAACTCCACACAGCCAACCATCATGCAGTCTCAAGAAGGGGCAGCAGATTCCTTGGCAATATCTGACACTGGCTCTTCTCATCGGGCATAAGACCACAACAGAAAATTGCCATCCAACCACTGAGTGCTGGTTGTATCAGTGAGAGCTGCATAGGCCACGAATGTGAACCAAGGGAAGTTTGGAAATTCAGCAAGCTTAGGAGAATGGCCCAGGAGGGCCAATGTCATCCAATCCATGGGGAATGAAACAAATCAGACACCTGTTTTAACTTTGTTTCCCTTGGCTACAGCAATGGGACCAGGTGTCTCTGAGTACGTCGGCTTAGCCCCTGCTGCCATATTACAGTCCCCAATCCCTGCCAACGTCCAGGTAGTTCTGAGACAAAATTGCCACGGATCCTGGGGGCCAAACAAATGCACAGGCCCAGGGGCTTGGCCAGACTCCCAGGCTAACTGAGACTTAGGATTTGAATAGCCTCAAGCCTGAAGCTAGTATGGAAAGAGAACCCAATGGATGGAAGGGGATACAGAGGGCCAGAATTTTTCAGCAGAAATGAGAATGTGATTTAGTTGAAAAGGAAGGGACTAGCAAGCACACTTTCCCAGGGAGCTCACCATATCAGGAGTAAGAAAGAGCTGTGGGCTTGGGCAAAGGGAACATCCATTGGCTACACCTGGGAGCCGTGTCAGCAAGCAGCCTGGAATCTTCCTGCCCAAAGAGAATGGAAGCTTCTGGCCCTGGCTCCTTTTCCTGTCCTTCCCATCACTGAATACACATAAGAGTGGTTCAGGGAGATCAGGGGTGCTTTGGGGGGCGGGCCTCTAGTGTTTGGAGCTGGGACTCAGGGCACTCTACCAGGCAAGGGCTCTTTCAGAGCACGCCCTGCCATGCAGCATTCTGTGGATGTGTGAACAATCCTTTTTCCCGAGTGATAGCATGTCAATCGGCTTGAGGGAAGGAGACAGCCTGGGTATCCATAAGCAGGCTGACAACAACCAGCCAGGAATTAAGCAGGAATGTTTGTGTACGTGTGTGTGTGTGTGTGTGTGTTTTGTTGTGGGTGTGTGAAAGCCTCGGTGTTCTTCATATGATTAGAGTTCAGTGTTGCTGGGTGTGTGTTTGTGTCTCTGTGTGTGCATGTGTGTGTGACTATGTGGGTGGTTGGTGTTGTTTTGGTGTGATATGAATCTGACAGGTGTTTGACTTGAGAGGTGTTTACCTGGGTGTGTTGAATAGGTGGGTGCATCTCTGGGCTAGAAGTGTGTTGATGTTGCACGTGGCATTGGTGTGTGATGGAGGTCTGTTTCAGATGGTGGCTATTGGATGTATCTCTAGTGCTTATGGGTCGGGAGTAGGTGGCACTTATGTATGATATGATACCCATGCATTCTGTTATTGTGTATGTGTTGTGCGAGGGTTGTTTGTATCTTTGTTTCTGGTGTGTGTGCATTGTAGTTTTGGGTGGACTCTGTGTGTTCAGTTTGGTGTACCTATGGTGTGTGCATGGTGTATGAGGCAGGGTGCTATGGAATATGGTCTCTTTCGGGTAAGCTTATGGGAGGTGGGTGGTGTGCATATTGAATCATTGTGTGTGTGTGGTGTTTGTGCTGTGCATGCATGGTGTGCTTTTGGGTGGGATAACCATTGTGGGTTTCTGGCATACATGGGGTGTAGTTGTTACGTGACCAGTGCATATGTAGTGTATGCGTGTGATTTATGCTGTCTGTGCAGCATACATTGTATTGTTGAAAGTATGGCTGTGTGTGTTGATTTTGGAATGGCTTCAGTGTGCACGTTTGTGGATGTCTGGTGTGTCTGCCAGTAATACGCTGATTTCCTTTGGTCCTTTTGCGGTGATGTGAGATGTGGGTGAGGTGTAGATTTATTTCATTTAGGCAGTGTATATGGGCAGTGTGGGTGCTGTATGTGTAGTGAATTCTTTGTTGCCTATGGGTGGGTGTGAGGGGAATATGTGACAAGATTGTCCACAGAGGAGTTTAGTGTGTCTGTGGTGCGGTGGTGCGTTTGTGTTTGTATGGGTGGTGTGTGCTGGAGATCTGTGTTTTGTGTGGAAAAGGGATAGTGGGTATAGAGGTTGGGGTGGTGTGTGTGGTCAGGAGATGTGGGTAGGTGTGTGTGGTCTATATGTTGTCTGGGTCGGTCAGGTCTCTGCAGTTTGAGATGCACATGCCCAAATGGTCTCAACGATGAGTAGTACTAATAGGTTGGGTGTTTGTTCTACATGTGGTTTCAGTGTGGGTGTGTGTGGTGTTCTTGATGGGAATAGATTGGACGGTATGGTGTGTGTGTTTCTGCTGTAGGGTTGGAGTGTGTTGGAGATTTGATGTGACTCTGAGGGAGGTGTTGCCTACGTCTGCTGTCCTTCTGGTGTGTGTGTGTGCATGAGATGTGCGCTATGAGTACTCTGTGTGGTGTTCATGGGTGTTCACAGTCATGTGTGAGTGTGGTATACGGGGGGTTCCTTTCTCTTGGTGACTTACCGGTGTTGGTGCTGCAGGTGTGGTGTGACTCTGAGTTTTCTGGGTATCGTGTGTTCCATTTCTGGAATTTCTGGATGGTATGCATGTTTGGTCTTGTAGTCCTGCTTTGGGGTTTCTGGGTGTGTCGTGCATGTGGTGTGCTGTGGTCATGGGTGATGTCAGCCTGTGTGTGTGTCAAGTGTGCTGTGTATTTCGTATTTGTGAAGTGCACGGTAGTAGGCTTTGTGAGTGTGTGTGTTTGTCGATGTGTGCACATGCCATATGTGTTATGTGTTTCGGTTGTGTGGGATGTATCTGAGAGGTATAGTTGGGGGAACCTGTTGTCCGTGAGGTATTAGGGTGCTCTCTGTGGTGCGTGTGAGTTTTGGAAGGCTTTGGGCTCTGTGTGCCTTCTCTGTGTTTGTGTGTATTATCAATGTTCTATGCAGTTAATCTATATGCGTAGCTTGTATAGGGTGTTTTACGAGTGACTTTGTTGGAATTGAGGTTGATGGAATGTGTGTGTAAGGTGTATATCTCCTGTGGTTGGTTTTGGACGGATGTGTATAGTAAATGTGGCGTGCATTGTGTGTTCCACACATTGTGAGTGTTTGTGTTTCTGTGTGTGTTTGTTGTGAATGTGGGGAGTGTTTTCTATGATTCCCCGAGAGGCATGTGCTACCTGTGTCCTGAAAGCGTCCTGGGTGTGGCACATATGACACCGAATGTTGTATGTGACGTCTGGCCATTGCATTTGGTGTCGGGGTGGTCATATACATTCATATGTGTTTGGTTTATGTATCCTGAGCGTGCTGTGTATTCTGTGTGTTTTCTGAGCATCCTGTAAGTCCAGTGTATATGTGTGCCCTGTGCAGTTATGGTGTGCATATGGTGTATGCCTAGAAAGGGTGGGCTCCCAGTGTAGGGTATGGCTGCATGTTATATGTGTGCTTTGGGTGTGATCTATTCATGCTGGGTCGGCAGGCTATGGGTTGTGCATGGTGTATACGTGTAGTTTGTGCTGTTGGCCTGTGATGGAATGCATCCATGTCCATGGATTCTCTGGTTGCCGTTGGTTGTTCCTCAGTTTGTGAGATATGCAGGTAGAGAGGAAATGTGTTTGGTGATTGTACGGCTAATGGTCAGTGCACTACCCACAGGACCTTATGCAGCACCTGCACAGGGTTGAAGGACGATCGTTTTGAGCGGGGATATCAGAAACCACTTATGGTGGCTGAACACAGAAAACAAGCGAGAATTCCTCAAAATATGGGACAATTCTGTGGTAGTGAGAGCTCCATGACCCCTTAATGTGAGGCAAGACAGAGTGGGAAATATGGAAGGCTATGGGAGTGCCTATTAAGGGGATCCACACAGGCATGGAAACCTGCTGAAAAATCAACGGAGGAACGAGAGAACTAAGTTTGTTTCCCCTTGGCCCAAGAATGAGGCCAAATCCCATTCAAACCGCTCACTTGTACTGGACACAAACTTTTCCCGCCGAACCTCTTCAGAAACCTGAACTTTCCAGATGTGCCAGGTGTTCTGAAACCCAATTTGGAAGGGCCCCATAGTGCAACATAACCACAGTCCTGAGAAGCCTGTGGGTGTCTCCTCTTTCTAGCGAGCCTATTGCTCTTTGACACAGAACACGGAATGATCCATCAGGATCCTCTCATTCCAGAAAAAGAGAACAGGATAGGAGCACCTAGTGGGCTCGGTGGGCTAAGTATCTGACTCTCGGTTGCAGCTGAGGTCATGATTTCATGGTTAGGGCAATGGAGCATCCTTGTCCTGGTGTGTGCTCTGTGGGGAGCCCACACGAAGATTCTCTCCCTCTGCCCCTCTCCCAATTCATGCCCACTCCCCATCAGTCTCTCTCAAACAAATCAGTGATTTTCAGAATGGAACCACTAGCCCAGTCTCCCAACGTGTTGGCTTTGTCGGGTCTAAGAAACCACTCTGGGTTTTGGCGAAGGGAAACCTCCATGAGCTCTACCAGAGCATTGGTCAGCAAGAGGCTTCAATTCTTCTTTTAGAAAGAGACCATGTCTGGCCTTGGATATTTCTCCTGCCCTTTAAGCCAGGGACTAGAGACAGCAGTCATTTTGGGAAAGCAGGTATTTCCCTTTTGTGGAAGCTCATTTGTTTGCAACTGGGCCTTTGGTCAATATTCATTACATATGCCAGGAAAGAGCCCTCACCAGCCCCGGCAGAAAACTCTGCCTGCCTTTGCTATCTGGTCTCCAGACTGGAGGTTTCAGAGTGAGTCCAAGAGTAGAGCTCCACTACGTACTGGGTGCATCGAAGCAACATGCAGTCTCAATGAGGAGCACCAAATTCCTTTTTGATATCCGACACAAACAGTTCTCACTGTGCACAGGACCACCACAGAAGCTTGCCACCAATTACTGAGTATACTGAGTGCTTGCTGTGTGAGTGACAGTTCCATAGGCCATGAATAGGAACAAAGGGAATGTTGGAAATTCACCAAGCTTAAGAGAATATCTACAGGATGGCCAATATAATCCATTCCAATGGTAATGAAACAATTCTGACATTTGTTTTAACTGTTTCCCTTTGCTACTCAAATGTGACCAGGTGTCTCTGAAAACCTCCAGCCCAGCCTCTGCTGGCATATTCCAGTCCCCTATCCCTCCCAATGTCCGTGTTTTTCTGAGCACAAATTGCAATGGATCGTGGAACCCAACGGAATGCAGAGGCCCCAGGGGCTCTGCCAAACTCCCAGGTTAACTGAGACACAGTATTCGAATGGCCTCAAGCCTGAAAGTAGTATGGACGGAGAACCAGTCGATGGAAGTTGATACAGAGGGCCAGAGTTTTCCACAAGTGGTGAGAGTGTGACGATGTCAAAAATGAGGGGACTAGCAAGCCCACTCTCCCAGGAAGCTCATGTATCAGGAGTAAGAAACAGCTGTGGGCTTGGGTAAAGGGAACCTCCATTGGCTACACCTGGGCGCCATGTCAGCAAGCAGCCTGGAATCTTCTTGCCCCAAAAGAATGGAAGCTTCTGGCCCTGGCTCCTTTTCCTGTCCTTCCCATTACTGAATACACGTAGGAGTGGCTTAGGGAGTGTGTGTGTGTGTGTGTGTGTGTGTGTGTGTGTGTGTGTGT
>ML106753.1:45203-61736 GCA_003697995.1 Taxidea taxus jeffersonii
TGTGTCTGTGTCTGTGTCTGTGTCTGTTTCTGTGTGTTTTGTTGTGGATATGTGAAATCCTCTTTGTTCTTTATATGAATAGTGTTCGGTGGTGCTTGGTGTGTGTGTGTGTGTGACTTTGTGGGTGGTCGGTGTTGTTTCAGTGTGATATGAATCTGGGAGGTGCTCTGATTCTTGAGGTGTGTTTTACCTATGTGTGTTGAATAAGTGGGTTCATTTCTGTGCTGTAGATGTGTTGAGTGCATGTAGTTCTTGGGTGGCATGGATGTGTTGTGTGTCTTGTTTCTTGCACGTGGCATTGGTGTGTGATAGGGATGTGTTTCGTATGATGGCTATTTGATGTTTCTCTAGTGCCAATAGGTGGGGTCGGTGGTGTGTATGTATGATGTCCATGCGCTGTGTTTGTAGGTTATCGTTTGTGTTTGGGTTGTTTGTGTTCGTCGTTTCTGGTGTGTGTGTGGTATGGCTTTGTGTGGACTACGTGTGCTGAGTTTGGTGTACCTATGGTGAGTGCATGGTGTGTTTGTGGGGAGCCATTTAATGTGTCTCTTTCTGGTATGCTTGTAGAATATACATCATATGCATGGTGAATCGTGTCGTGTGTATGGCATTTCTGCTGTGTATGCATGGTGTGCTTCCATGTAGGATAAGTGTTGTGAGTCTGGTATATTTTGGGTGTGTGTTGTTCCGTGACAAATGCATATGTAGTATGTGCATGTAATTTATGCTGTCTGTGCAGTGTGCATTGTATTGTATAAGGTATGGCTCTGTGTGTTGGTTTGGGTATGGTGTCAGTGTGTGCGTTTTGCATATGTCTATTGTGTCTGAGATTAATATACCGAATTCTTGTGGTCCATGCGTGGTGATGTGAGCTGTGGGAGAGGGGTAAAGTTGTGCCATGTTGGCAGTGTATGTGGGCATTGTGTGTCCTGTATGTGTAGTGATTTCTTGGTTGCCTGTGGAGTGTGTGAGAGGGGAATAGGTGACGAGATTTTCCACTGGGGAGTGTGGTGTGTCTGTGGTGCGATGGTGCATTTGTGTTTGTATGGGTGATGTGTGCTGTAGATATGTGTTATGTGTCGAATAGGGGAGGTGTGTGTGGAATACAGGGTTGTGTGTGTGGTCTCCATGATGTCAGTGGTGTCTTTTGTCTATATGCCGTCTATGCCATGTCTCTGCAGTTTGTGATGTACATGCGCAAAAGGGGTCAACGATGAGTGGTATGAATCGATTTGGTGTGAGCTGTACAAGTGGTTTCAGTGTCGGGGGTGTGTGGTGTTTTTCTGGGCATATTTTGCAAGGCATGGGGTGTGTGTTTGTGCTGTAAGGATGGCGTGTGTTGGAGGTCTGATGTGCCTGTGAGAGAGGTTTACCTATGTCTGCTGTCCTGGTGTGTGTGTGTGTGTGTGTGTGTGTGCTGTCAATGCCGTGTGTGGTGTTCATTGGTTTCACGGTACATGTGCATGTGTGGTATATGAGTGGTACCTGTCTCTGGGTGACTTACCCATGTTGGTGTTGTAAGTGTGCTGTGACTCTGAGTGTTCTGGGTATTGTGTGTTCCGTTTCTGGAATTTCTGGGCGGTATGCATGTTTGGCCTTGTTGTCCCATTTTGGGTGTGCTCAGTGTGTAGTGCCTGTGGTGTGGTGTGGTGCATGGCTAATGTCTATGTGTTTGCATGTGGCAAGTGTGCTGCGTATTTAGTATTTGTGGAGTGGACACCTGTAAGCTTTGTTTGTATGTTTGCCCATGTGTGCAATGGTCATAAGTGTTGTCTGTTTGGGGTACATGTTATGTATTTGTGAGGTCCAGGCTTGGGGAATATTTCTTCTATGAGGTAGGAGGGTTGTGTATGTCGTGCGTGTGAGTTTTGGTATTCTATGGGTTCTGTCTGCCTCCTCTGTGTTTGTGTATAATATTGATGTTCTGTGCAAGTGATCTATATGTGTAGATTGTATGGGGCATTTTGTGTGTGACTGTGTTTGATCAACCTAACCACGGCCTGGGTGATGGTTAGCCTGAATTCCTTTTCCAACATAGTTTTTTGGTCCATATTCAATAGGTCTGATGGAGAAGGCACAGTCTCTGAATTTTTCTCTGTTGAGATTTACTCTTCCTAGTCCTTTTGGTGAGAGTTGAGTGAGGGGATCTGTCGCTGAATATATGAACCATGATCCAGGCAAGGCACATCCTGGAACGCTTCTGAGCAATCAGGGGTCCTCACGAAAAAATAATAAAAAAGTAAAAAAAAAAAAAAAGGAGAGAGAAAGAGAGAGACAGAAAGAAAAATGAAAAAGAACCCAGCCAGAATGGGTCCCAAATGTAGATTTTTAAAGTATACTAACAAAAATGGACAGAAAATCGAGTAAAGTAAGTGAATGGAAAAAAGGAATCCAGCAAAAATGAATCCCAAGTAAAAGATTTATATAATACCAGAACAAAAACAAAAAAACCAGATACACTGACAGAAGAAAAAGATAGGAGGGGGCTTATAAATCCTCAATGTGGGCAAGGATGTTTATTTTGACTCTTTCTGGGTGTATCTTTATAACTTTGTTAAAGGACTCAACTTTCGAAAGATAAGGCGGTATAAAACTGGTTTATTATAAGGGTAGTATTGATTGGGGATAGAGAATCACCTTGAAGCTTATCTCTATATAAATATTAAAAAAGGGAAAACAAGAAAATCACAGGTATATGTAACCAAGAGGCGCAAGTGAAAAGGTTAGTATGGAATTTGTTGTATTGAAACTCTCATTGTGATGGTAAATAGATTGTAATTATTTTAAAAAATTAAAAAGAACAAGAATAATGGGAACATCGGGCTGATATCGGAAGTTAAACAAAAGGGGCGGGAGCCACCGGAAGCGACACATTGGAAAGTAATACCCCAATACAAGAGTGCCCTGTGATTGGGGACCTGTATTAACTCGGAGTTTGGTTGAAAGCACTCAAAAAGAGTGGAAAGTCTTAAGGGGAAACGGTGGAATCAGGCGGTTAGAGACAGCAGCTTAAGCTCACGGACTCAGGATGGCCACCGTTGGTGCTGAGACAGAGAGAATGCAGTGAAGAAGTCAGGCATTGGTCCCTATGCAACCGGCGCTCATGAGAGCATCTGGGTGGTCACGCACATAAGAGAATCTGGTGTGGATTCCAACCGGCGCTCTCTAGAACCACTGCCTTTTGCACGCTGCACACACACTACACGACTAGGGTCTGAGTTGTGCTCCACACTCTACCCTGAAAGAGGCCCGTGCAGGCACTAACCAGTGCTCTCTAGGCCCGGGTGAGAGTCTGAACACTCCCAGCCAGGGCCAGCTTGAAAATCTCAGTGTGCTATCTCTGGTTGGGACCTCTCTGGTGGTCTGACCCTGCCAGACAGCCATGGATGAGGCTGCCAATGGAAGCCAGCTCTCTGGACTTGTACTTCTCGTGGTTTTGGGTACAAGTAGGAGCTCCTGGACCCCTGAGACTGTGACTGGGAACATTCTTTCCTGGTGGCATAGGGGGAGTTTATGTGCTCTAGAACATCCAGAGAGGAACAGACTGAGGCTTCTCTCTGAGACGCAGGTCTGGGTGAAGTTTGCTTTCCTGTAAACCTCCAAAGAGCCGCCAAGAGCCACCAAGGGGAGGAAAATGAAACAACACAAAACAACAATGCAAAACAAAACAGAAAGCCTCTAGAGAACAAAAGCCTGAAAAGCCTGTTTCCTCAGAGCCCAGCCCGTTGATAGGGGCAGGAGGACTCAACTCTAGCAAGACTGCCTGAAACAGCAAGTAGCAGGTCCCTCCCCAAGAAAGCCAGCCAAAAAAGCCCCCAAACAACAAAACAACAGGGGAAAAAAACAGGACAACCATCACTACATCATAGGCACAACTTTTATTTTTAATTCATTCCCAGTATTCTCATTTTTCTCAAAAAAATTTTTAAAAAATTTTAACCTATTTACCATCACAATGAGATGTTCAGTACAGCAAATTTCATAATAACCTCTTAACTTCAATTTTTAGAGAGATATACCTGTATTTTTCTTTTGCTTTCTAATTTTATTCATATTCCTATAGAGATAAGCTTCATGGTAAACCCCCTTCCCCAATCAATGCTACCCCTATATGTAAATGAGTCTTAATCCCCCTTTATTGTAGGAAAGTTGAGTCCTTTAACAAAAATATCAAGGTACACCCAGGAAGAATCAAAATAAACTTCCTCACCCACACTAAGAATGTATAACTGCCCTTCCATCTTTTTATTCTGTCATTGTTTCTATGTATTTGTTTTTGTCTAGTAGAATATAAATCTTATACTTGGGGTTTATTTTGGCTGGGTTCTCTTTTTTTGTTCTTGTCATTTACTTTTCTCAGTCTTTTTGTTTCTCTGATTTTGTTTGTGTATTTTATAATTATTACCTTTGAGCCCACTCAGGCTGGGTCTTCTTTTTATTTTCTCTCTCTCTCTCTCTCTTTTGGTAGGGACTCTGGATTGCTCAGAAGCATTCCAGAGTGCACCTTGCCTGAACCACAGATGATATATTCAGCTAAATATCCCCTCAGCCATCTCTCACCAAAGTGACTAGGAGGAAGAATGACCAACAGAGGAAAAATTCAGACTGTGCCCTCTCCATCAGAGCATAGAAGCATTTTCAAATATATGCATGGAAGCTAAAGGACAGTGCTGTGTGCCAGAGTTCTAAGACACCACCTTTCAGCCACCTCTTTTTCCATGAAGCTGGAGCATTTTCCATGGGACCCGTAAAAGGTGAAGGAGAACTTCATATTGCTTGCTCAGAGAAAGATGTTGTTAGGGCTGCCACCTTCAAAAAACACATTGTGTCCGAAATGTCCTGCCAACAGGACACAAGGTGTTAGTGGAGAGTGGTATAAAATGTTTTTATAAATGTGAGTTTGAGAAGACTAACAGAAGGACCTTATACTTGAAGTCTCAAAACTGTCAGTTCTAACAATTTCTATGTTCCTACAGTTTCAAAATTGTCATGAGTGCATCCTTAGGCAAATTTCTCACCTGACATTTGGAACATTTTCAACAGAGGCAGACAGTTTGGGTGGCCACGGAATGTGTTCCCCCAATGTATACTTCAGAAGCCTAAGAAAAGTGCCATGCACTAAATTCACAGTTTCAAAAGTGTCCAGAGACCGCCTTTTTACTATCTTCTTTCCTAAAGTGATATGCAATTTCAAAAAATGTGTGCATGCCTGAAGAACATTCACTAAACAAACCTCTTTGAATTGTCACAGCACACTGTAGAGAAAGTGCCATGCAATGAACGACTGCACTCGTGGCGATACAGTTTTCCAGCATGTGCAAAAACGTGAGGAAACTGATACACACAAAACCGTGATCAGGCAACTCTGAGCAGAATACAACCTTCAAAGACCAACTTGATGCAGGAAAAGAGCCTCATCAAACGTGTGTGTGTGTGTGTGTGTGTGTGTGTGAGAGAGAGAGAGAGAGAGAGAGAGAGAGAGAGAGAGAGCATTAGGGACCTGCCATATGCTTAACTCTGAGAAAAAAGAACCTTTTAGCTACTATCTATTTCAGGAAACTGGAAGTGTTCAAAAGTTACATGAAGATTCACACACCCCGTATGTTTCTGCATGTAGCTGTTTGGTGTGATAGCCTTGAATCTTAGAAAGAGCATTGAGAGGAAAGTGCTATACACGTAACCCTCATCCTACCGCTCTGAGTAGAAAGCATTCTACCGAAATGTGTGATACACTTGCCTCTGAGACTGAACATTGAACTTGAACCTCCTTCACTGAAATATGGGAACTAGACCCCAAATAGGTGCAGATGCAGAAGGAAGTGCCTTAAGAAAGATTGCTGTGGGGAAACGAAACAAAACCTAAACTCCCTTTCCAAAGTAGATAGGAATGCATAAGGAAAATGCTATGCACACAGAGAAACCTCTTGGTTCTGAATGTAACTTGCAACCAAGAGCATATGTCATAGTGAGAGAGCACGATTCAGATAAACGTGTGGAAATCCTAAAGAAGGCTCCCTATACGCAACTTTTTAAATTTTAACACTGTGAGTTCCAACAGTTTCCATATCTCTACAGTTTCAAAATTGTCAAGAGTCCATCCTGATGCATATTAACAACAAGACATTTGAAGCATTTTTCAAAAGATGTAGACAGTTTGGACGACCAAAGTTCGTGCTCTCCCAATGTACGTTTTAGAGGCCAAAGAAGAGTTCCATGCACTTAATTCCAGTTTCAAACCTGCCCAGAGCCTGTGTTTGTTCTAACTTCTTTCCTCAACTAAGAAGACATAGCAACTAATGTGTGTAGGTCTGAAGAAGTTTCACAAAACCAAGCCCTTTCCATTGTCACAGTACACTGCAGGGAAAAGGTCATTCAAAGAATTTCCGCTCTCTGGGCTATAGCGGACATTTCAGCCGTGTACAAATATGTGGGGAAACTGCAACACACTTAACCCTGGTCCAGCAACTCTGCAGAGAATGGACCTTTGAACCAATATCTTGATGCAAGGAAACGGCCTCCTCCAATGTGTGTATGGAAGCATGAGGGAATTGCCCCGGGCTTCACTCTGAGAAACAAGACTTTCCCCAACAGGATTTGTTCCTCGAACCTGGAAGCATTCCAATAAAGTGGCATGTAGAATCACACATCCTGTATGGTTCCTCCCATACCTATTTGGTGTGGTAGCCTTGACTGTGAGATAGAGCACTGAGCGGAAAGTGCTTTATATGTAACCCTCATCCTGCCACTCTGAGCAGGATGCATGGTAGGGTGATGTGTGGTCCCCTTGATTCTGACACAGATCAGAGAACGTGCACCTCCTTTACTGAATGATGCAAGCACAACAGCAAAGTAGGTGCAGACTCAGGAGGATGTGCCAAAAGACACATGACAGTGGGGAAACAGAAACCAAGAGTGTATGTTAAAGCATTAGAAAAACGACATGCACTCAAACCTGTTGTTTCAAAGTGTAAGTTGCAAGAGGAGCACTTATGTCAGGGTGACAGAGGGTGTTTCAAATAAACGTGAGGACATCCTCCAGAAAGCTCCCTGGCCATAATTCTTTAAGTTTCAACCCTGTCAGTTCCAACAGTTTCCCTGTCTCTGCAGTTTTGAAATTGTTGAGAGTGTGTCCTGAAGCACATTTCCTTCATGACATTTGGTGCATTTTCAACAGATGTAGACGGTTTGGATGACCACAGTCCGTGCTCCTCCAAGATACGTTTTAGAAGCCTAAGGGCAGTACCAGGCACTTAATTCACAGTTCCAAACTTGTCCAGAGTCCGTCTTTGTTCTCTCTTCTTTCCTCCACTGAGAAGACATAGCAACTAGTGTGTGTACGCCTGAAGAGGTTTCACGAAGCCGAGCCCTTTCCATTGTCACAGCACACTGCAAGAACAAGGTCATTCAAAGAATGTCCGCTCTCTGGGCTATAGGGGCCTTTTCAGCCGTGTGCAAATATGTGGGGAAACTGCAACACACGTAAACCTGGTCTTGTAACTCTGTGGAGAACGCACCTTTGAACCAACATCTTGATGCAGGAAAACAGCCTCCTCCAACGTGTGTAAGGAAGCATGAGTGAACTGCCCTAGGCTTCCCTCTGAGAAACAAGACTTTTCCAAATAGGATTTGTTCCTCAAACCTGGAAGGGTTCCAATGAAGTGGCATGTAGAATCACACATCCCATATGGTTCTGCCCATACCTGTTTGGTGTGGTAGCCTTGACTGTGAGATAGAGCACTGAGCGGAAAGTGCTATATACGTAGCCCTCATCCTGCCGCTCTGAGCAGAATGCATGGTAGGGTGATGTGGGGCCCAATTGACTCTGACTCGGAACACAGACCTTGCACCTCCTTCACTGATCGGTGGAAGCACAACCCCAAAGTAGGTGAGGACTCTGAAGGATGTGCCATTGGAAACAAGAGAGCAGGGAAACAGTAACTGAAGGAAAACTGCCTCTCAAAGTGTTGGTTACAGCACTAGGAAAATTCTATGCACTCAGACACACCTGTTGGGTCGGATTGGTTCTTGCACGCAAGAGCATATGTCATGGGGACAGAGGGCGTTTCACATCCATGTGGAGCAGCCCTAACGTAGGGCCCTGTACGTAACTCTTTATGTTTCAACAAAGTGGATAGCAACAGTTTCCATCTTTCTACAGTTTCAAAGTTGTCAAGAGTCCATCCCTATGCACACTTCCTCCAAAACGCTTGAAGCATTTCCAAGACATGTAGACAGTTTGCACGACCAGAGATCGTTCTCTCTCTCCCAATGTACTTTTCAGAAGCCAGAGAACACTGCACTGCACATAACTCACGGCTGCAAAAGTGTCCAGAGTCCGTCTTTGTACTCTCTTCTTTCCTGAAGGGATAAGCCATTTCAACTAATGTGGGCATGCTTAAAGAATGGATAAAGAAGATGTGGTGTATATATACAATTGAATACAATGCAGCCATCAATAGAAAGGAAATCTTACCATTTGTGACGACATGGATGGAACTAGAGTGTATTATGCTTAGCGAAATAAGTCAATTGGAGAAAGAGAACTATCACATGATCTCCCTGATATGAGGAAGTGGAGATGCAACGGGGGTGGGGGTTAAGGTGGTAGGAAAAGAAAAAATGAAACAAGATGGGATCGGGAGGGAGACAAACCAAAAGAGACTCTTAATGTCATAAAACAAACTGAGGGGGGTAGGGGGGGAGAGGGGTTGGGAGAGGGTGGTGGGGTTACATTATATGTTTAAATAAAAAAGCTTAAAGAAAAAAAAAAAGATGAGCCACTAAACAAGCCCTTTCTATTGAGACAGCATACTACAGAGAAAGAGTCCTTCAACGAATGTCCACTCTCTGGGTTATAGGGGCGTACTCTCCGTATGAAAAATGTGAGGAAACTGCTATGTACGTAACTCAGATCAGTAAACTCTGAGTAGAATGCACCTTTCAATGAACATCTTGATCCAGTGAACACACAGCCAGCTCAAACGTGTGTGTGGAAGTGTTTGGAAACTGAAATATGCCTAACTTGGAGAAACAAGACTTTAACGACTAAGATCTTGTTTCACGAACCTGGAAGAGTTTCAAGGAAGTGACCTGCAGAATCACACCGCCCATGTGGTTTTGCACGTACGCGCTCACTGAGATAGCCTGACTCTGAGAAAGAGCACTGCTAGGTAAGTATCTTTTCCTAACCCTCACCCTGCCGCTCTGAGTAGAATGCATGGTAGTAGGATGTGCGAGCCCCTTGATTATGACACAGAACAAAGGACTAACACCTCCTTCACTGAACGGTGGAAGCACATCCCCGAAGTAGGTGCAGACTCTGAAGGAAGTGCCATAAGAAACATGACCTCGGGAAAAAGGAAAGGGAGTGTATGTTAATGCATTAGGAACATGCTATGTGCTCAGACAATCCTGGTGGTTCAGAGTGTATCTTGCAACCAAGAATATATGTCATGAGGACAGAGGGCTCTTCCAATAAACATGTAGAAGCCCTAACCGAGGGCCCTGTACATAATTTTTATGCTTCAACATAGTGACTTCCAACAGTTTCCATCTTTCTACAGTTTCAAAGTTGTCTAGATTCCATCCCTATGGAAACTTCCTCCGTAACGTTTGAAGCTTTTTCAACAGATGAAGACAATTTGGACATCCGCTGACTGTTCTCTTCCAAGAAAAGTTCTAGAAGCCTAAGTACAGTACTATGCACTTAGCTCTAACACTAGGTTGGGTGTACAAGCACTGGACCCCAGACACCTGACCCCTAATTGCTCCCTAATTCCTCACAGAAGCATGAGATTCAAGGCAGGATTCACCCTCTCAGCCAGGAAGAAACCGTTTCATTTGGTGGTAAATGCTTCAAAGAGGAGGAGTCCAGCATGCTCCCCAGATGGCATTGCTGCCTATTTGCCCCTCCAGACCAAAAGCCCAGGATCTGATGAACCTCCTGACTCCCACCGTCAACTCAGGCCTTGGGTGAGCCCATATCAGCACTGGGAGATCCATTATGTCTTGTACCTAGGACATAATCTTATCCCTAACCCTTACCCTAACTAAGCCGAGGTTGAGGATTCAGATTTCGTTCTCCAAGGACTGACCCCCTATCAAATTAGATGGGGAGACAGCTGAGCTGGACCCCATAATTGCATGTGAAACCAGGAGAAAAACATGGACTCTAATTTCCACACAGAAGAAAACTGTGCCATTTGACCCTGTGCAGAATCCCCATTGAGGGAGAAACCTCCATGCACCGTAAAGGCACCCACACCTTCGGAGGACCCCCTGACCACAATACCAGAGCCTGCACGGACACCAGAGTAATGCCCTAAACAGCACTCCGGGAGCTTAAATGTGCACTGACCCATCGGGCCTGCCATTATACCACAAAAAGTTCCTAACCATAGGTTGGGTGCTTAGGCCTGGGTCAGGGTTCTGCCACCTAATTCCTCCAATTGGAGGGAATGTAAGACCCACCATAGGACTCAACATCTCAGCAAGGAGGAAAATGTTTCATTTGATGTTACCTAATGCCCTCAGAGCGTTAGAAACCAGCATGCATGCTCCACTGAGGCCATTCCCACCAACATTGCCCCTCCAGGCAAAAACCCCAGAGCCTGAGGAGCCTCCTGACTCCCAGCCTCAATTCAGGCCTTGGGTGAGCCCTTAACTACCCTGGCATATTGGATCTGCCTTGTACCTAAGACAAAACCCTAACCTTAACCCTATCCCTAACCCTAACCCTAAACCTATTCCTAAGTTGGGTGATTAGGCTTCTGAAATCAGAGGAATCGTCCAGAAACCCATCATATGGTGGACCCGTGACCTACACTGCAAAATTTCTTCTGATCCCAGGAGGAACACATGACATTTAGAAGTATGGTTAACCCGCAGAACGAGACAAAACAGCATGCATCCCTCAGGCCACCCCCAGGTAGGTGGCCTACAGGACCACGATCCAGGCATCTAACAATTATGCAGGCACATACCCTCAACTCAGCCATAGTGGGAGAGCACAGGAGTATCAGCAGAGTGGGAATACCATGGCCCTAGGACCTAACCGTTACCCTAGGTTGGGTATTTTGGCTCCCATCCCCATAGGCCTGGCCCCTTATCCAACCAGATTGGGGACCCCATGTTAACAACACAGGACTCTGACTGCCACTGACATGGAAACTGCACCATTTGGCACTGTGCAGTACCGTATGGTAGGGAGAATCCTCTATGCCCCCTCTGCCGTCTCCCACCTTCAGAGGAACCCCTGACCAAAATCCTGGAATCGGGCCCGCTGCCAGAACAATGCCCTCAACTCAGCCCTCTGGAAAGCTTGCCCTCGCCCTGGCCCATCGGGCCTGCCATGCTCTCGAACGGAACTCTAACCCTAGGTTGGGCTTTCAGGATCTGGACCCTAAAGTTCTACACCCAAGTACTCCCACTGATGGGAGCATCACACTGACTGCAGGACACAGCTTCTCAGTCAGGAGGAGACTGTTTCATTTGGTGCTATCTAGTACCCTCAGAGCGGTAGAAACCAGCATGCTCCCCTGAGGCCATTCCCGCCAACTTTGCAGGTCCAGGCCAAAAGCCCACGGCCAGAGGAGCCTCCTGACTCCTGGCCTCAATTCAGGGCTTCGGTGAGCCTTTCTCTATGATGGCAGATTGATATGCCTTGTCCCTAGGACATAAGACTAACCCTAACCCTAACCCTAACCCTAACCCTAACACTATCCCTAACCCTGTGCCTAGGTTGGGTGATCAGGCTTCTGAAATTGGAGAAATCATCCAGAAACCCAACAGATGTGGGACCCGTGACCTGCACCGCAAAATTTCCTCTGATCCCTGGAGGAACACATGACATTTAGAAGTATGGTTAACCCCCAGAGCAAGACAAACCAGCATGCATCCTCAGGCCACCCCAGGACCACGATCCAGGCATCTAACGATCGTGCAGGCACACACCCTCAACTCAGACATAGTGGGGAGAGCACAGCAGTATGAGCAGAGGGTGGATAACATGTCCCTAAGAACTAACTGTAACCCTAGGTTGGGTATTTTAGGTTCCGTCCCCATGGGCCTGACCATGGAGCCATCCCGATTGGGGGCCCCTTATTCATGACACAGGACTCTGACTGCGACCGTCATGGAAACTGTACCATTTGGCACTGTGCGGTACCCTCCTGGCGGGAGAATCCTGCATGTCCCCTCTCGCCTCTACCACCTTTGCAGGACCCCCTGACCAAAATCCCGGTGTCGCTCAAGCTGCCAAACAATGCCCTCAACTCAGCCCTCTGGAAAGCCTGCCCTTGCACTGGCCCATCGGGCCTGCCATGCTCCCGGAACATAACCCTAACCCTAGGTTGTGCTTTCGGGCTCTGGGCCCTAAAGGGCTGCCTCCAAGTCCTCCCATTGATGGAAGCATCACACTGACTGCAGGACTCACCTTCTCAGTCAGGGGGAAACTGTTTCATTTGGTGCTATCTAATACCTTCAGAGCAGTAGAAACCAGCATGCTCCCCTGACGCCATTCCAATCATCTTTGCCCCTCCAGGCAAAAAGCCCAAGCCCTGAGGAGCCTCCTGCTTCCCTCCCTCAATTCATGCCTTTGGTGAACCCTTATCTGTGCTGGCAGTTTTCATATGCCTTTTGACTAAGACAGAAATCTAACCCTTACCCTAAGCCTAACGGTAGGCCTAGTTTGGGTGATCAGATTTCTGAAATCAGAGAAATGGTCCAGAGACCCATCATATGGAAACCCCTGACGTGCAGTGCATAATTTTTTCTGACCCCCGGAGGAAACCATGACATTTAGAAGTATGCTTAACCCGCACAGGGAGACACACTTGCATGCAACCCTCGGGCCACCCCCAAATTAGGTGACCCTTAGGACCACGATCCAGTCATCTACGTATATTTCAGGCACACATCCTCAACTGAGCCATAGGTAGAGAACACAGCAGTGCCAGCAGAACAGGGAGGCCATGCCCCTCGGATCTAACCCTAACCCTAGGTTGGGTGCTCATGCATACATCTGCAGAGGTCTGGTTCCCTCACCCTCCAGATTGGGGACCTCTTACTCACCTCACAGGACTCTGGTTGCCACACACAAGAAAACTGAGCCACTTGGCCAACTGTGCAGAATCCTCACTGAGGGAGAAATCTCCATGAAAAATAGAGGCACCGAAGCCTGCTGAGGACCCCCTGACCACAATACTAGAGCCTGCCCGCACACCTGAGTAATGCTCTAAACAGCATTCCGGGAGCTTAGATCTGTACTGCCCCATTGTCTTTCCATTCTCCCACGACAACTTCCAAACCCTAGGTTGGGTGCTTACTCCTAGATCAGAGGTCTTCCACCTAATTCTTCCCATGATGGGAACATCAGACTCGCCTTAGGACTCAGCATCTCAGCCTGCAGGAAACTCTTTCATTCCATTCAATCTAATACCCTCAGAGCGGTAGAAACCAGCATGCTCCCCTGAGGCCATTCCTGCTACCTTTTCAGCTCCAGTCCAAAAGCCCAGGGCCAGAGTAGCCTCCTGACTCCCAGCCTCAATTCAGGCCTTGGGTGAGCCCTTATCTACGCTGGCAGATTCGATCTACCTTGTCCCTAAGATGTAACCCTAACCCTACCCCTAATCCTATCCCTAACCCTATGCCTAGGTTCGGTGATCAGGCATCTGTAATCAGAGGAATCGTCCAGAAACCCATCAGATGGGGGACGTGTGACCTGCACCACAAAATTTCCTCTGATCCCAGGAGGAACACATGACATTTAGAAGTATGGTTAACTCCCAGAGGGAGACAAACCAGCAGGCATCCATCGGGCTACCCCCAGTTTAGGCTGGGACCATGATCCAGGCGCCTAACTATCCTGCAGGCACACAAACTCTACTCAGCCATAGTCGGAGAGCACAGCAGTATGAGCAGAGGAGGGATAACATGCCCCTAAGAACTAACCCTAACCCTAGGTTGGGTATTTTGGGTTCCATCCCCATGGGCCTGACCACGGAGCACCCAGATTGGGGACCCCTTATTTACAACACAGGACTCTGACTGCGACCGTCATGGAAACTGTACCATTTGGCACTGTGCAGTACCCTCCTGGCGGGAGAATCCTGCATGCCCCCTCTCGCCTCTATCACCTTTGCAGGACCCCCTGACCAAAATCCCGGTGTTGGACAAGACTGCCAAGCAATGTGCTCAACTCAGCCCACTGGAAAGCCTGCCCTCGCACTGGCCCATCAGGCCTGCCATGCTCCCGGAACCGAACCCTAACCCTAGGTTGGGCTTTCGGGCTCTGGGCCCTAAAGAGCTGCCTCCAAGTCCTCCCGTTGATGGAAGCATCACACTGACCGCAGGACTCACCTTCTCATTCAGGGGGAAACTTTTTCATTTGGTGCTATCTAATACCCTCAGAGTGGTAGAAACCAGCATGCTCCCCTGACACCATTCCAATCATCTTTGCCCCTCCAGGCAAAAAGCCCAAGTCCTGAGGAGCCTCCTGCCTCCCTCCCTCAATTCATGCCTTCCGTGCACCCTTACCTCAGCTGGGAGATTCCACATGCCTTACGGCTAAGACATAGCCTTAACCCTAAAACTAAACCTTACCGTAGGCCTAGTTTGGATGATCACATTTCTGAAATCAGAGGAATGGTCCAGAAACCCATCAGATGGGACCCCCTGACGTACACCACATAATTTCGTCTGATACCTGGAGGAAACCATGACATTTAGAAGTATGCTTAACACGCAAAGGGAGACATAACTGCATGCATGCCTCAGGCTGCCCCCACTTTATGCAACCCTTAGGACCACGATCCAGGCGTCTACGTATACTTCAGACACACATCCTCAACTGAGCCATAGGGAGAGACCACAGCAGTGCCTGCAGACTGGGGATGTCATGCCACTAGGACCTAACCCTAACCCTAGGTTGGGTACTCATGCATATGTCCATAGAGGTCTGGTTCCCTCACCCTCCAGATTGGGGACCGCTTATTCACCTCACAGGACCCTAGTTGCCACACGAGAAAACTGAGCCATTTGGCCCTGTGCAGAATCCTCATTGAGGGATAAACCTCCATCCAAAATAGAGGCACCCACACCTTTGGAGGACACCCTGACTACAATAACAGAGCCTGCCCACACACCAGCGTAATGCCCTAAACAGTGCTCCAGGAGCTTAGATCTGCACTGACCCACTGGCCTGACATTCTCCCACGACAACTTCCTACCCTAGGTTGGGTGCTTACTCCTGGATCAGAAGTCTCCCACCTAATTTCTTCCATGAGGGGAACATCAGACTCACCCTAGGAACCAGCATCTCAGCCTGCAGGAAACTCTTTCATTCCATTCAATCTAATACCCTCAGAGCAGTAGAAACCAGCATGCTCCCCTGAGTCAATTCCCTCCATCTTTGCAGCTCCAGTCCAAAAGCCCAGGGCTGGAGGAGCCTCCTGACTCCTGGCCTCATTCAGGCCTTGGGTGAGCCCTTATCTACACTGGCAGATTGGTCTGCCTTGTCCCTAAAACATAACCATAACCCTAACCTTAACTCTAACGCTATACTTAACCGATGCCTAGGCTGGGTGACCAGGCTTCTGAAATCAGAGAAATCGTCCAGAAACCCATGAAATGGGGAACCCCTGACCTGCACCGCAAAATTTCCTCTGTCCCAGGAGGAACACATCCCATTTAGAAATATGGTTAACCTGCAGACCGAGACATACCTGCATGCATCCTTCGAGCCACCCCCCAGTTTGGGCGACCCCCAGGTCCACAATCCAGGTGTCTAAGGATACTGCAGGCACACATCTGCAACTCGGCCTTAGTGGGAGAGCACAGAAGTATCAGCAGAGCATGGATATCATGCCCATGGGACCTAACCCTCACCCTAGGTTGGATATTTTGGTTTCCGTCCCCACTGGCCTGGCTCTGTAGCCATCCATATCAGGGAAAATTATTCTCCGGGCCAAAAGGCCAGAGCCGGAGGAGCTCCCTGATCCTGGCCTCAATTCAGGCCTTGAGTGGGCCCTTATCTAGGCTGGCAGATTTAATCTGCCTTTTCCCTAAGATATAACCCTAACCCTAACCCTAACCTTAACCCTAACACTACCCTAAACCTATGCCAAGGTTTAGTGATCAGGCTTCTGAAATCAGAGGACTTGTCCAGAAACCCATTAAATGGGGGACCTGTAACCTGCAAGGCAAACTTTCCTCTGATCCCAGGAGGAACACATGACATTAAGAAGTATGGTTAACTCCAAGAGTGAGACAAACCAGCAAGCATCCCTCGGGCCACCCCCAGGTTAGGTGGCCCCCAGGACCACGGTCCAGGTGTCTAAGGATTGTGCAGGCACACACTCTCAACTCAGCCATAGTGGGAGAGCACCACAGTATCAGCAGACCGGGGATAACATGCCTCTAGGAACTAAACCTAACCCTAGGTTGGGTATTTTGGCTTCCGTCCCCATAGGCCTGGCCCTGTAGCCATCCAGATTGTGGACCCCTTATTCACAACACAGGACTCTGACTGCCACC
>ML106754.1:0-22697 GCA_003697995.1 Taxidea taxus jeffersonii
TTTTTTTTTTCCCTTGTGATTTATGTTTACTTTCATACTACTCTGGTTGGAAATGATGCTTGGTATGATTCCAGTCTTCTTAAATTTATTGAGGCTTGTCTTATACCTTAATATGTGATCTATTCTGGAGAATGCTCTGTGTATACTTGAAAAGAATGTATATTCTGTTATTTGAGGATGGACTGTTCTGTATGTCCATTATGTTTCTCTGGTCCAATGTGTCATTTAAAGACATTGTTTACTTACTGATTTCTTTAAAGATTTTATTATTTATTTGACAGACAGAGATCACAAGTAGGCAGAGAAGCAGGCAGAGAAGCAGGCAGAGGAAGCAGGCTCCCTGCTGAGCAGAGAGCCCAATGCGGGGCTCAATCCCAGGACCCTGGGATCATGACCTGAGCTGAAGGTAGAGGCTTTAACCCACTGAGCCACCCAGGCACCCACTTACTGATTTTCTTTCTGGAAGATGTATTCATTGATGTAAGTGGAAGTGTTAGTCCCCTGTTATTATTGCATTACCATCAGTTTCTTTTTTTATGTCTCTTAATATTTGCTTTATGTATTTAGGTGCTCAGTGTTGGGTGCATAGATAATTATAATTGTTATGATCTTCTTGTTGACTGATCCTTTTATCTTTATGTATTTCTTTCTCTGCCTCTCGTTACAATCTTTATTTTAAAATCCTACTTTGTCTGATCAAAGTATTGCTGCCCTGGTTTTTTTCTTCTTTTTTGTTTTGTTTTGTTTCCATTTGCTTGATGAATGTTTTTCCAGCCTTTCACTTTCAGTCTTTATGAGTCTTTAGGTATGAGGTGTGTCTCATGTTAGGCAGTATATAGATGGGTCTTGCATTTTGGGGAGAGGGAGTGCTTTTTTTATTCATTCTTCCACTCTGTGTATTTTGACTGGGACAATTAAGTCATTTATATTTGAAGTAATTATTTATATATAATTATTGCCATTTTAAAAACTTGTTTTCTTGTTTGTAGTTCTTCTTTGTTCCTTCTACTTTTTCTTTCTTTGTGATTTATGAGTGTCTATAATTTTTTGTTTTGTTTTGTTTCTCTTTTTGTGTGTGTATTATATGTTTTGGGTTTGTGGTTACCATGAGGCTTTTATATAACACCTGAAATAAATAGTAGTCAATGTTAATTTGATGGTCATTTAATTTCAAACATATTCTAAGAAAAAGAAAGGAAGTAAGAGAGACAAAGAAAGAAAAGAAGAGAAAGAAAGAAAAAAGAGAAAATAATGTCTTCTTTTTATTATTTTTCTTATATCCAGCTATGACAATTTCTTTTCCACTTAAAGAAAAATATTTAACATTTTTGTAAGGCTGGTTTAGTGGTGATAAACTTCTTTATCTTTTGTCTGGGAAACTCTTTACCTATCCTTCAAATCTGAACCATAACCTTGTCAGATACTGTATTCTTATTTGTAGGTTTTTCCTTTCAGTACTTTGAATATATCATGCCACTTTCTTCTGGCCTGCAAACTTTCAGTTGCAAAATCAGCTGATAGTCTTGTAGGTTTTCCCTTGTAGGTAAGTAACTTTTTGTTTCTTGCTGCTGTTAAGATTCCCTTTTATCTTTAACATTTGACATTTTAGTTATTATATGCCATGATGTGGATCTCCTTGGGTTCATCTTGTTTGGAACTCTTTTGTGATTCCTAGACTTGGATGTCTGTTTCCCTCCCTAAGTTAGGGAAGTTTGCAGTCACTATTTCTTCAAATAAATTCTACACATTTCTCTCTTCTTCATCTTGGACTCCTAAAATGTGAATGTTTGTTTCCTTGATGTTGTCCCAAAGATCTTTTAATTTATCCTCATTTTAATTTTTTTTCTCTTTTAATCATTCAGTTTGTCTGCTTTCCATTGCTCTGTCTTCCAGATACTGATACATTCTTCTGCATCCTCTAATCCACTGTTGATTTCTTCTAGTATGTTTTTTTATTTTAATGATTGTATTCCTCAACTGTATTAGTTATTTTTAATATTTTGTACTCTTACTGAAGGTCTCACTGAGTTTCCTCCATCCTTTTCTCCAGCCCAGTGAGCGTCTTTATGATCATTATTTTAAATTCTTTATTAGGCATATTGCTTATCTCTGTTTTATTTAGTTGGTTTTTTTTTTTTTTATGTTTTTCTTGTTCTTTCTTTTGGAGTACATATTCTGTCTCCCCATTTTGCTCAACTTCCTGTTTGTCCCTATGGATTAGGGAAAATGACTACTTCTCCTAAAGTTGAAGAAGTTGTCTTCTGTATGGTGTCCCCTATGCAGATTATATGTACTTGGTGACTTGCTGGTTGAGTGGAGCTCTGACTACATATACTAGTTACTCTTTTAAACCATGGATTTTTACAGAAAGAATAAAGAGAATAATAATAAGAAAAAAAATAAAAGAAGAAAACATTTTAAAAAGAGAAAAAGATTAAAAAAACAGAATTAAAGAAGAGAGCAAGAAAGAACAAATCCAAAAAGAAAAAAAAATTAAAACAAGACAAAATTTAAAAAGTAAAAAAAAAAATTATATCAAAAAACTCTACAAAACCACATCTTGTTTCCTATGCCCCAGTACCACAAGGCAGCTGGTGTGGGCTTGGAGACCCTGGGCTTGCTCTGAGCAAGCAGACTCTGCTCCAGTTTGTGCTTTTATGGTGGAGGAGGAGGAGAATGTTCCCATATTTTCTTGGCCCTTTTAAACCATAGTTCTTTTTTTGTGCCCCAGCACAACCAGGATTGGTATGTGCTTGAAGACCATGAGCTTGTTGAGGTTGAAAGATTTCTGTGATAATCTAACCTACCAGTTTTGTCATGGAGATCTATAATTATGGTTTCTGAACCCATCCCTTGTTCTGGTCAGACCCTGCTCCAGTCCGGGCTTGAGGGGGCAGAGAGAGTGTTCCCACAGTTCCTCAACCATTTTAAACTATGGCTTCTTTCTGTGTGACCTGACATATCTAGGGCTGGTGTAGGCTGCTGGATGCTGGGGTATCTGGTCACAAGTTCGCCGAGATGACTGGACCCACCCATTGTGGTGTCCAGACCCTGCTCTGGTCTAGGAAAAACCTAGTTTTTTTTTTAAAAAAGTGAGGTGGGAACATAAACTGACATTCTCTAGTCCCTCTGACCTGGAGAGCTTTTCCACAGTTCCACCATTGCTTAGAAGAGTTCTAGGGTTGTCTCTTTAATATGCCGGTTGCTCTTTTTAAAATGTTTTATTATTTTATTTTAATTTAATTTAATTCTAGTATAGTTAACACATAGTGTTATATTAGTTTCATGTATAAAATATAGTGATTCAGCAATTCCATACATCACCCAGTGCTCATCATGACAAGTATACTCCTTAATCCCCATCACCTACTTTACCCATCTCCCCACATACCTCCCTGCTGGTAATGGTTCTCTATAGTCAAGAGTTTCTTTTTTGTTTTCTCTCTCTCTCTTTTTCTTTTAGCTTTTTTGTGTTCTTAAATTCTGCATATGAGTGAAATCATATGGTATTCGTCATTGTCTAACTGACTTATTTTGAATAGTATAATACTGTCTAGCTCCCTCCATGTCTTGCAATGGCAAGATTTCATTCTTATGGCTGAATAATATTCCACTGTGTATGTATAGCACTTTTTCCTCCATTCATCTATTGATGGACCTTTGGGATGCTTCCATAATTTGGCCATTGTAAATAATGCTGCAATAAACACAGGGGTACATGTATCTCTTCAAATTAGTATTTTTGTATTTAGGGGGTAAATCCCTAGTAGTGCAATTGCTGGATCATACACGGTAGTGCTCTTTTTAACTTTTTTTTTCCCTAAATATTTTATTTATTCATTTGACAGAGAGAGAGATCACAAGTAGGCAGAGAGGCAGGCAGAGACAGAGAGAGGGGGAAGCAGGCTCCCTGCTGAGCAGAGAGCCCAATGTGGGGCTCGATCCCAGGACCTTGGGATGATGACCCAAGCCGAAGGCAGAGGCCTTAAACCACTGAGCCACCCAGGTGCCCCTCTTTTTAACTTTTTGAGGAAACTCCACTCTGTTTTGCATTATGACTGCACCAGTTTACATTTCCACCAATACTAGGAAATGGTTCCTTTTTCTCCACATCCTTGCCAACACTTGTTGCTTCTTGTGTTTTTAATTTTACCCATTCTGACAAGTGTGAGGTGATATCTCATTGCAGTTTTGATTTCCATTTCCCTGAAGGTGAGTGATGTTGAGCATCTTTTCATTGTCTATCAGCCATCTGTAGGTCTTCTTTGGAGAAACGCCTATTCATGTCTTCTGCTTATTTTTTTTTAATTTTAAGGATTATTCATTTTTGGGGTATTGAGTTGTATCAGTTCTTTATATATTTTATTTGTTTAGTATTTATTCTGGAAGGAGAGAGGAAGCAAGCATGTATAGAGGGGAGGGGCGGAGGGAGAGAGAGAATCTCAAGCAGATTTCTCGCTGAGCGTGGAGATCAACACATGGCGAGATCTCATGACCTAAGATCATGAACTGAGCTGAAATCAAGAGCCAGTTGCTTAACTGACTGAGCCACCCAGGGGCCCCTCTTTATATGTTTTGGATATTAACCTTTTATTGGATATGTCATTTGCCAGTGTTTTCTCTTCAACAGTAGGTGGTCTTTCAGTTGTGTTGTTTCCTTCACTGAGCAGAAGCTTTTTATTGTGATGTGGTCCCAATAGTTTATTTTTGTTTTTACATCAGGAGACTAGAAACATGTTGCTATGGCCAATGTCAGAGAAATCACTACCTGTGCAAGATGTTTATGGTTTCAAGTCTCACATTTAGGTTTTTAATTCATTTTGACTTAATTTTTATATATGGTGTAAGAAAGTGGTCTAGTTCCATCCTTTTACATATACCTGTCCAGTTTTCCCAACACCATTTATTAAGATACTATCTTTTTCACATTGGATATTCTTTTCTGCTTTGTCAGTGATTGACCATGTAATTGTGGGGTTATTTCTGGATAATCTATTCCACTTATCTGTATGTCTGCTTCTTTGTCAGCACTGTATTGTTTTGATTACTACAGCTTTGTAATATAATACGGAGTCTGGAATTATGATACCTCCACCTTTGCTTTATCAAAATTGCTTTGGCTATTCAGGGTCTCTTTAGGATTATCTGTTCCGCTGTGAAAAATGCTGTTGGTATTTTGATAGAAAGTGCATTAAATGTGTAGATTGTTTTGGGTAGTATAGACATTTTTAACTTTATTTGGTCTTCCATTCATGAGCATAAAGTGTTTTTCCATTTCTTTGTGTTGTTTTTAATATATTTCAGCAATGTTTTACAGATTTCAGAGTACAGATCTTTTACCTTTTTGGTTAGTTTTATTCCTGGGTTTCCTATTATTTTAGGTGCAATTATAAATGAGATTATAATCTTAATTTCTCTTTCTGCTGCTTTATTATAAGTGTATAGGAATGCTACAGGCTCCTGCACATTTACTTTGTATCCTAAGACTTTACTGAATTGGTTTATCGGTTCTAGCACTTTTTTGGTGGTATCTTTACTTTTTTCTACATATAGTATATCATGTCATCTGCCAATAGTGAAAGTTTTATTTTTTCCTTACCAATTTGGATGTCTTTTATTTCTTTTTGTTGTCTGATTATTGTGGCTAGGACTTCCACTACTATGGTGAATAAAATTGGAGTTTTTGTTACTGTTGTTCTTGACCTTAGGCAGAAAGCTCTGTTTTCCCACACTGAGTAAGATGTTCACTGCAGGTTTTTCATATATGGCCTCTATTAAGTTAAGGTATGTTCCCTCTAAATCTAATTTATTGCGGGCTTTTATCATGAATGGTTGTACTTTGTGAAATGCTTTTTTTTTTCTAACATCTATTGCTATGATCATATGGTTTTTATCCTTTCTATTATTTATGTGATGTATTGGTTTGAATTGTGAATACTGATCCAAACTTGCATCCCAGGAATGATACCCACTTGATAATGATGGATGAATTTTTTAGCATAATGTTGGATTCTGTTTGCTAATATTTTGTTGAGAATTTTTGCATCTATGTTTTCAGAGATATTGGCCTATAGTTGTGTGTGTGTGTGTGTGTGTGTGTGTGTGTGTGATCATCAGGCTTTTGGTATCAGGGTGATATTGAGTTATTAGCTTCATAGAATGAATTTAGAAGTTTTCCTTCTTTTTTTTTTTTTTTTTTTTGTAAATAGTTTGAGTGAATAGTTATTAATTCTTCTTTAAATGTTTGGTAGAATTCTCCTATGAAGCTTTCTGATCCTGGACTTTTGTTTGTTGGGAGTTTTTTTGATTGCTGATTCAAGCTCCTTCCTGGTAATTAATCTGTTCAAATTTCCTCCTAATTCTTCCTGTTTCAGTTTTTGTAGTGTATGTGTTTCTTGGAACTTATGCATCTCTTCTAGGTTGTCTAATTTTTTGGCATATAGTTTTTTATAATATTTTCTCATAATTGTATTTATTTGCTGTTTGCTGTTTCTCCTCTTTCATTTGTAATTTTGTTTATCTGAGTCATTTCTCTCTTCCTTTCTCTAATGAGTCTGGCTAGAGATTTATCAGTTTTGTTGTTTTTTTTTTTTTTTTTTTTTTTTTAAGAACTACCTCCTGGTTTCATTGATCTGGCTTGTTTGTTTAGTTTCTGTTTGTTTATTTCTCCTCTAATCTTTATTATTTCCTTCTTTCTACTGGTTTTGGTGTTTTGTTTCTCTTTTTCTAGCTCCTTTAGGTGTAAGGTTTTATTGTTTATTGAGATTTTCCTTGCTTCTTGAGGTAGGCCTATATTGCTTCCCTCTTAGAACCAATATGCTGTATCCCAAAGGTTTTGCACCATTGTGTTTTCATTTTGTTTTTTTCTCTTTCCCTCCCCAGATTTGGGAAGTGTTCGGTTATTATTTCTCCAAATACATTTTTTGCCCCCTTTTCTCTCTGTTCTACTTTTGGGAGCCCTATAATGCAAATGTTATTATACTTAGTGATGTTACTGAGTTCTCTAAGTCTACTCTCATTGTGTTGTATTTGTGTGTTTCTTGCCTGCTCAGCCTTATTTCTTTCCATTACTCTATTTTCCAGGTTATTGATATGTTCCTCCGCTTCCTGAGGCTACTCTTTATTTTATCTATTATATTTTTAATTTCTTTTGTTGAGTTCTTCATCTGATATGTTACTTTTTATCTGTCAATAGTTTCATTGTTGTCCTCCACCCTTTTCAGAAGTCTAGTGAGTATATTTTTGATCATTATTTTAATTCTTTATCAGGCCCATTATTTCTTTCTGTTTTGCTTAGGTCTCCTGCTGTGGTTTTGTCCTGTTCCTTCACTTTAGACGTACTTCTCTGTCTCCTCATGTTGTCTCCCTCTCTGTGTCTGTTTCTGTGTTTTAGGAAAGTCAGCTACATCTGTTGCTCTTGAAAGTATGGGCTTTATGAAGAAGAGTTTCTGTAGTGCCCTGCAGTGCAATGTCTCCATTCACCAGCATCTGACACTTCATGGGAGTTTCCTCTATGTGTGTTGCTTGCATCCTGCTATTGTGTCTGAGTCACTTTTCCTTTCAGTCCAGAGATCTGCACTGACTCTCTACCTATTGTAGGCTGTTTTGTCTCTCTGATGTTAGTGAGACCTAGGCCAGACTGATCTGAGGAGGCATAACTGCAGAAAGGCTCAGCCATGCGGTGGCAGTGTTAGCTAATTTGCACTGAGCCACTAGTTCTAGGCTAGATCCCCTGAAGCACAGTGGTAGCCAGGGGTATGGTGCCCAGGAGCAGGAACTGTCTGTACACAGGATGGCTGGGCAGGATGTGCATGGCACTAGTAAAATTTGTTCTAAGCCATTAGCCCTAGGCTAAATCCCTGAAAGTACAGTGGTTGCCAGGGACATGGGCATGGAGGGATTGCCGTGCCGGGGGTGGGGGTGGGCATTAAAGTTTGTACTCAGTCCAGGGTCAACATGCTTGGACTGGATCAGTCCTCAGGAGAACTTATGGGCAGGGCACACTGCTAGCAGATTAGGTAGCAACTGTGACCTCCTGCAGGTGGCTCTGTGTTTATGCTGGGAGGTGGGGGAGGAAAATGGCATCTGCCAATTCCTTTGTTCCAGAAGTCCCCCAGCAGGCTCTGGAATCAGTATAAACAGATCTCTCTCCCTTTTGCCCCAAGTATTGCACAAATGTGCAAACTATGACTTCTATGGTACCCTCCAAGGGCTATTCTTTTTTTTTTTAGGGGAGAGACCCAGGTATCACTGGCCTTCCTGGCCCACCCAGTGCTGAGTCAGCTGATATTTAAAGCTCTGCACTCCAAGTTTCACTGTTAATACAAACTCACAGAATCCATCCTCTCTAGTTTTCAAGGCTAGAAGTTATGGGGACTTGTTTTCTCTGTGTGGGCTCCCTGGTGCTTTCCCCTCTCAGTACCTGCAACTCCTTCCCTTCCTCATGTAGTCAGCTCCCAACCACTGTGTCTGCCCTTCCTAATTTCTTCTTGGCTTCTTTTCTACATTTAGTTGTGGAGTTTATTCTGCCATTCTTCAGATTGCTCTCTGGTTTATTTACTCACATGTCAGTGCTATATAGTTGTAAACATGGGATGAAGTGAGCTTAGGGTCCTCCTGTTTCTGCCACCTTGAAAAGCCTCTTGCTTGTTGCTCATTTAAACCATGGCTGTTTTTCTGTGCCCAAGGATCATGGGATCTGTTCCTAATTCCACAGCACTATCCCTACACATTCCCATTTTCAGTATTGGGGATGGGTGTTCCTTTTGTTACCATGTGTCTGTTTCTCTTGCTGTTCTCTTGCCATTTTCTCTCTTTGGTTGCTCAGTGGCTGTTCAGCCAGCCCTCAGTTCTTTTTCAGGAGCAACTGTTGTAATAATAATTGTAATTTGTTGTGTTCTGTGGAGGAGGTGAGTTCACAGTCTTCCTACATTTCTATCTTGAACCAGAACTGAGAATCAAATTTCCTTTACATGTGGATATCCAATTTTCCCAGGGCCATTTCTTGAAGAGGTTGTCTTTTCTCCATTAAGTATTTTTTACTCCCTTCACAAAGATTAATTGACTGTATGTGCTTGGGTTTATTTACCAGTTCTCAGTTCTGCTCCATTGGTATTATTTCTCTCTCTCTCTTTTTTTTTTAATGGTAGTACCATACTGATTTAACTACTAAAGCTTTATGGTATAGCTTGAAATCAGTAAGTGTGATGCCTCCAGCTTTGTTCTTTTTTCTCAGGATTTCTTTGGCAATTCAGTGTCTTCTGTGGTTCCATATAAACTTTAGGAGAGTTTTTTTCTATTTCTGTGAAAAATATCACTGATATCTTGATAGGGATTGCACTGAATCTGTAGATGGCTATTGGTAGTATGGACATTTTAAGAATATTAATTCTTGGGGCACCAGGGTGACACAGCTGGTTAAGTCTCCCAACTCTTGATTTTGTATCAAGTCGTGATCTCAGAGTTGTGAGATGCAGCCCTGTGTCAGGCTCCACACTCAATGCCCAGTCTGCTTAAGACTCTTTTGTCCTTTGCCCTTCCCCCTGCTCTTGCTCTTTCTCAAATAAATAAATCTTTAAGAAAAAAAGAATATTAATTCTTCTAATCCATGAACATAGAATACCTTTCCATTTATTTGTGTTACCTGGATTTCTTTCATCAATGGCTTGTACTTTTCAGAGTAGACATCTTTCAAACTCTCTGGCTAGATTATTTCTAAGTATTTTACTGTTTTTGATGCTATTGTAAATGAGATCGATTACCTTATTTCTTTTTCAGAAAATTGTATATAGAAACACTACTGATTTCTGTATCTACTTTTTTATCCTGCAACTTTACTAAGTTTGAGTAGTTCTCCCAGTTTTTTGCTTCAGTCTTTTGAACGTTCTTTATATAAAACCATGTCATCTGCAATAGAGTTTTACTTCTATTTCACCTCTGATGCCCCTTCTTCCTTCTTTCCTTCTTTCCTTCCTTCCTCACTCCCTCCCCCCGTTTTCTTTCTTTCCTTTTCTTCCTTCCTTCCTTTTCTTTTTTTTCTTTCTTCCTTTCTTTCTTTTCCTTCCTTCCTTCCTTCCTTCCTGCTTTCCTTTCTTTCGCCTGATTACTACAGCTAGGTCTCCAAGTACTATGTTAAATAGGAGCAGTGAGCATCCTTCTTTAGTGGGCATCCTTCTTTTGTTTCTTATATTAGAAGAATAACTTTCAGCCTTTTATCATTAAGTATGGTGATAGCTGTGGACTTGTCATAGTTTACCTTTATTATGTGAAATGTTTCTTCTCTGCCTTATTTAAGTGGTTTTCATTATGAACAAATATGGAATTTTGTCAAATTTTATGTATCTATAGAGAAGTATCACATTGGTTTATTTGCATATGTTATACCATTCTTACATCCCGGGGATAAATTCCACTTGATAATATTAAATGATCCTTTGAATCATTCTGAACATGTTGAATCATGTTAAATATGCTTTACTAATATTTTGTTGAAAATTTTTGTATCTACATTCATTGAAGAGATAGTAGCCTATAGTTTCTAGTAGCATTGTCATCATGCTTTGATATTAAGATAATGCTAGCCTCATAAAATGAGATTGGGATGGTTCTCCCCTTTTGGATTTTAATTTTCATTTATTTTTTTAAATGATTATTCATTTATTTGACAGAGAGAGCACAGTCAGGGGAAGTAGCAGACAGAGGTAAATGGAGAAGCAGGCTCCCCGCAGAGCAGGGGACCCCCACATGGGACTTGATCCCAGGAACCTGCTGGGATCATGACCCAAGCCAAAGGTAGTCACTTAATCAACTGAGCCATCTAGCTGTGCCTCCCCCACTTTTGGATTTTTAAAAAAGAGTTTAAGAATGATTGGTGTTAATTCTTTAAATATATGGCAGAATTCACAAGTAAAGCCATCTGGTATTGGGTTTTTCTTCACTGGACATTTTTCGTATTACTGATTCAATTTCCTTATGTGTAATTGGTCTATTCAGATTTTCCATTTCTTCCTGATTCATCTTACAGTTTGTATATTTCCGAGAATTTTTCCATTTCTTTTTGGTTATCCAGTTTGTTGTGTGTAGTTGTTTATAGTAGCCTCTTATGATCCTTTGTACTTCTATAATATTATTTTTTTTAAAGATTTTATTTATTTGTTAGAGAGAGAGAGAGCGAGCACAGGCAGACAGAGGCAGAGGGAGAAGCAGGCTCCCTGCCAAGCAAGGAGCCCGATGTGGGACTCGATCCCAGGATGCTGGGATCATGACCTGAGCCGAAGGCAGCCGCTTAACCAACTGAGCCACCCAGGCATCCCTATAATATTATTTTTAATGTTGTCTTTTTCATATATAATTTTGTTGATTTCGGTCTTCTTTTTTTCTCTAGTTGGTACAGCTTGTCAGTTTTTTCTTTTTAGTATACCAACTCTTAGTTTGGTTAATCTGATTTCTTGTTTTTCTGTTCTTTCAGTAATTTCTGTTTTAGGCTTATCATTTCCTTCCTTCTGCTAATGTGGGGTTCAGTTTTTTCTTTTTCTAGTTCCTTACAGAGTTGTGCTACTTGGGATCTTTCTTGCTTCTGAATGTAGGTGTGTTGCTATGAACTTCTCTCTTAGGACTGTTCTTGTTGCATCCCATGAGTTTCAGTATATTGTGTTCTATTTTCCTTTGTCTCAAGAAACATGTTTCCCCTTTAAATTGTTCTTGATCCATTTGCTATCCAGGGGAGTGTTGTTTAATGGCCATGTATTCATGAATTTTCCAGTTTTTCTCTTGTTACTGATTTCTGATTTCATCTATTATAGTCAGAGGTTTTTACTTGATATGATGTTAATCTTTTATATTTGCTAAGACTTTTTCATAGCCTAATATATGGCTTATTAAGAGCTTAGCAAACTCAACACCCAAAGAACAAATAATCCAATCAGGAAATGGGCAGAGGACATGAACAGACATTTCTGCAAAGAAGACATCCAGATGGCCAACAGACACATGAAAAAGTGCTCAACATCACTTGGCATCAGGGAAATACAAATCAAAACCACAATGAGATACCATCTCATGCCAGTCAGAATGGCTAAAATTAACAAGTCAGGAAATGACAGATGCTGGTGAGGATGCGGAGAAAGGGGAACCCTCCTACACTGTTGGTGGGAATGCAAGCTGGTGCAACCATTCTGGAAAATAGCATGGAGGTTCCTCAAAAAGTTGAAAATAGAGCTACCTTATGACCCAGCAATCTCAGTACTGGGTATTTACCCTAAAGATACAAATGTAGTGATCCAAAGGGGCACATGCACCTGAATGTTTATAGCAGCAATGTTCACAACAGCCAAACTATGGAAAGAACCTAGATGTCCATCAACAAATGAATGGATAAAGAAGATGTGGTATATATATACAATGGAATACTATGCAGCCATCAAAAGAAATGAAATCTTGCCATTTGCGACGACATGGATGGAACTAGAGGGTATTATGCTTAGCAAAATAAGTCAATCAGAGAAAGACAACTGCCATATGATCTCCCTGATATGAGGAAGTGGAGATGCAATGTGGGGGGTTTGGGGATAGGAAAAGAATAAATGAAACAAGATGGGATTGGGAGGGAGACAAACTCTAAGAGACTCTTAATGTCACCAACAAACTGAGGGTGGCCGAGGGGAGGGGTGTAGGGAGAGGGTGGTGAGGTTATGGACATTGGGGAGGGTATGTGCTATGATGAGTGCTGTGAAGTGTATAAACCTGGCGATTCATAGACCTGTACCCCTGGGGCTAATAATACATTATGTGTTTATAAAAAAATAAAAAATTAAAAAAGAAAAAAAAGTTCCATGTGCATTTGAGAAGATTATGTATTCTGCCATTGTCAGATAGAATGTTGTGTGTTTATCTATTGTGTCCATCTTGTCTATAGTGTTGAAATCTACTCTTTCCTTACTGAGTCTCTATTCAGGTGGGCTATCCATTATTGAGAGTGGTATAGTAAAGTCAGTAACTCTTACTGTATTATTGCTTTTTTCACCAGTTCTGTTAGTTTTACTTTATATATTTAGGTTCTCTGATATTGGGCACATACATATTTACAACTGTTATATATCCATGACTCTCATTTTGTTATATAATGATCGTGTCTATTTTTACAATTTCTAGCTTACAGTCCATTTTGTCTGATAGAAGTATAAGTACTCCTGTTTTTTGTTGTTTCTATCATTTGCTTGAAATGTCTCTTTCCATTTCTTCACCCTGTGTGTAGTGTTAAGGCTAACTTAGTTGCCTGTAGGCAGCATATCCCTGGATCTTGGTTTGGTTTGGTTTTGTCTTTTAATTTATTTATGTAATCCATTCATCCACTGTATATCTTTGGATTAATTTAATCCATTGATGTTTAAAGTAATTAGTGATAAATACAACTTATTATTGCCACTACGTTAATTGATTTCTGGTTGTTTTGTAGATCCATTGTTCCTTATTTCTTGTTGTCTTTTATTTATGTTTTGATGTTCTATCAGTAGGCTTTGACTTCATCATGTTCTTTTGTGTAATGCTTAGGTTTTTCCCTTGTGCCATGAAACTTACATAAAATATCTTACAATTATAACACCTTATCTTAAAATAAGAACTTCAATAGAATGTCTAAACTTTATACTTACATTTCTCCTCCATCTCACATTTAAAGTGTTTGTTGTTACAATTTATATATTTTGTATTGTTTACCTTATGACATATTATGAGAATGATGTGCTGCCTACTGCGCTAAGGAGGCACCTCTAATTACATTAATTATGGTTATTTTTACTACATTTATTTTAACCTTATGGATGTAAGCAAATTACGTACCACTTTTACCATATTACAGAATTCAATTCTAACTATATACTTACCATTACCAATGAGTTTTATGCTTACTTTTTAAGGTTTTTATGGTGTTAATTATCCCTCTCCTTTTATTTCCACTCAAAGAATCCCCTTTAGCATTTCTTGTAAGACATGTCTATTGGTAATGAACTCTCTCAGCTCTTGATTTCTCAGGAAGTCTCTATCCCTCCATCTCTGAAGGACAGTTTCACCAAGTATATAATTCTTAGTTGGCAGTTCGGGTCCCCCCTCTCCTCCAGTATTTTGAATATGGCAACCCATTCTCTTTTGGCATGAAAAGTTCTGGTGAGAAATCTGTCAGCAGTCTTACAGGGTTTCCCTTACATAGTAATTTTTTTTCTCTTGCTGCTTTTAAAATTCTTTGTCTTTGACTTTTGACAATTTAATTATGTGTATCTCATTGCAGCCTCATACACATTCACCCTATTTAGGGTCCTTTGGCTTTCATGGATGTGAATATCTATTTTTCTTCTCAGATTTGGGAACTTTTCAGATATTATTGTTTAAACAGTCTTTCTGTCCCTTTCTCTTTTCCTTCTGGAACTTCCATCATGTCACACAAGTGTGTCACACAAGTTCATTGGCTTTAATTTTTTTTAATCTTCTGACTAGATAATTTCAAATATCTTATGCTCCATGTTGTTGATTCTCCCTTCTGCATTATCTAGTTTGCTTTTGAAACTCTACTGAATTTTTTTAGTTCATTTACTGTATTTTATAAATCAGGAATCTTTTTATGGTTTATATTTATTAAATTTTCATTTTGTTTATGAATTGTTTTCTTAATTTCATTTAATTGTCAGTCTATATGTTCTTATAGTTCACTAAGCTTCCTAGGAGGGTTATTATAAACTCTTTGTCTGACAGTTTATAGATCTCTACTTCCCCTAGGGTCAGTTAATGTAGCTTTATTAGTTTTCCTTGAAGGTAATATATTTACCTGATTTTTTCATTATCCTTGACTCTTTACGTTGGTATCTGTGCAGTTGAATAATTGGGCCTCCAGACTTAATAGAACATATCTTTATCATTCAGGTTAGTTAGGTTTCTGGGTGTGTCTGCTGTTAATATCCTTGGGAAGGTGGGCTTGTTGTTAGAGTCTATTTTGGGTGAGGCAATTGTTCTGATTCTGAGGTCAGGTCTGGATGGTGTGCTACTGGCTGAGAAAAGTTGGATAGGAATGTTGGCTTGGTTTCTTATCCTAGTGAAACTGTAGAATGGACTATACAGTTGCCTGGTCAGGGTTACTAGATGTTTGGGTTTGGGTATAGTATTTATTAGTAGATGGTTCTTTGAGTCAGCTTTCTTGCCCTGACTGAGCAGCAGGGCAGCACTCAGGGTCTGCATATCTTATTATTTGAGAACACAACTCAGTCAAAAATGTGCAGGTGATTCCCTGATCAGGTGAGGCCACCATTTTTGCTGTGCAGATGGGGAAAGCCATGGGCTGTGTTCCCCATTTAAGTTCCATAGTAAGAAAGATTGTTGGATGAACAGTGCAGCTTTCTTTTTTTTTTTTTTTTAAAGATTTTATTTATTTATTTGTCAGATAGAGAGCACAGGAGCGAGCACAGGCAGACAGAGTGGCAGGCAGAGGCAGAGGGAGAAGCAGGCTCCCCGCTGAGCAAGGAGCCCGATGTGGGACTCGATCCCAGGACGCTGGGATCATGACCTGAGCCGAAGGCAGCCGCTTAACCAACTGAGCCACCCAGGTGTCCCAACAGTGCAGCTTTCTATGTATTGTGATTAGGCTCCTTTCTCAGACAGGGTGAAGGCTGTATTCAGCAATGGGAGGGGAAAAGGGGAGAAAGCTCTTTGTCTTAACTCCAGCCAAACTGCACCCCAAGTTCCCTGGCTAAACAGGGACATTGGTTTTGTACTGCAGACCATCAGCTCTGCTTGCCCATCTTGGCTCAAGCTGTTCACTTAAATAGCTTCCAGGTGCTCTTACCAGCACTTTTGGACCAGTGGGGCCCAGGAGTCACAGTGGATGTGGCTATGTTTCAGCTAACTTGCCTGGTAACCAGCCTTTTTACTACATCTTATTCCTATTTTATCAATGGCTCTTCAAACCCTGAGGGTATCTGTAGATGTTTACAAAAAAGCTAATGGTTTAACCTCTTTGAAAATATCAGGTTTTTTAGAAAGCACCTCTTCTGTCTAGGGCTTCCCACAGGCTGCTTCAGGCCCCTTTCTTCCTTGGTCTGAGTTAAAACCAGTTGCTCAATTGCATTCCTATAAGTGCAAAGGAAGGAGAAAGGAAACAAAAACTCGCCTTAGCTTGCCCAAAAATAGATCTGGAACAATGTTTGGTAAGGGCAGAATTTGAAAATAATCCATTAAGCTTAGCACCAAAGCTTATATTCGGGTAACTTTTCTATCATGTGAAATGTTCAGAATTGGTTATCTTACTGAGATAAAAGGGACAAATCGGAATAAGGAATTTTATAGTGAGCAATACACATGTAAGTGGCTTTACTTTTTGGATAGATAGGATTCAAGTAAGATCCCAACTCAAGAATTCTATTACCCACTTGCTAGGAAGACAGTGAAATAAGGAAGAAGAAAAAATAATGTGTCAAAAATTGTGATTGTTAGGCCTGCTGGATTTATTGATGGATTTTTAAGGGACAGTAACACAAAAATTTATTTTTAGAAAGTGGCTTAAGTGATTGCAGGAACTGTTCTCTAAGGAGAGTTTTCAAAATATTATCATTAAAAAATCAAAATGTAAGCAAAAGTTTTAAATAAAGGGACTGTAGTAAAGATGTAGTCTTGGCAATAAACATTGATATTCCCCAACTGACTTAAATTTGATTGTGCCAAATGAGTAATGCTCATGAATTAATGTAAATTATTTATTGAAATTTTTATGCCTCCCCTTCAGCAGAACCTTGTCAGAGAAGTGTAGATCCCCATAGTATTCTATCCTTAGCTTTCTGTCAGGAACATTTTAAATTACTCATATAATGATGCTTATGCATCTACTTGTAGGAACAGTTGGAGCCTCAGAATGCCCCATAATGAAAAAATACCATGTCAGCAACTCTTTTCTGACTCATTGCCTTCAATGGACATTTGCCCTGGAAGGCAGGGACTTAAGACTTGAGACATGAGGTATGTTTCTGACTGTTTAGAGTTGAGCTTGGTTTATTGTTGATGTTCATTCTCTCTCTTGCTCTCCCTCAACTTAGAGTTGTATGTAAAAGGCTGACATCATGACCAACTGATTTTCTCTCACTGTGTCTTTATCACTGATGTTTTAAGCAAACTGCAGTTCATTGCAATTTTTTAATACTTACCAGTATCAACTAAATGGTGCCACTATTTAGTATGACACAGGAATTTATACACTGATAGGTTAGAGAAAACAAATTAATGAAAACAAAGATATACACTGTGATGTGATTGATTTTTACCTTCTAAATATATTTCTATTTTAAATTACAGAAAAAAATTGCAAAACTTAACTTTAAAATACATGCACATATTACAAATCCAAAAAGAAGAAAAATAAATAATTTCTAAATATGATAAAGTGATGCTTCTATGAATTCAGTAGATCCTACTTTAGTTGCAAGTAAATTTTTCCTTTTCAAAGTTCTAGTTCCATTTATCAGTTTATTCTCAGGTTTTAAATTGTCAGTCTCAGCTTTAGTGCCCATAATATATTTTTTTGCTAGAAGAACATCATACTTGTTCTTGCACATTTACTTGGTCAGAGTGCAATAATGTCACTTAACCTCATGTATGTCCCACTAAAATGTCTCAATACATCCTGAAATAACCATCTTTGAGGCTATTCTGCCTTTTATAGTGGAAGCAGATGGTGAGATTGTGGCTGTTCCAGAGGTTTCTCGTTGCTTCTTGTGAACTTTCTCTAAGTCAGAGACTCAGCAACTTTTCCAAGAGTCAAGTTATCTATAAAACAGATGTCTTTATACTCAGTGTTCTACATTATGAGCAGAGGTTTCTTATTTGAAGAAGTGAGAGCCAAATGGATTAAGTATCCTGAGATCCACTCCCACCCCTCTTTTCTCTCTCTCCTTTGAATTTCCATTGATGCTATAAATAATGAATCTAAAACAAAAAGATGCTAGAAGCAAATAGGCACTATGGGTATTATTTACTTCATATTTATTAGAGATTTCAAAAATAAGGATAACAATATATTTGAGGTGTTAAATGCTTTGCTATATTATGTATATAACTGCATACATGGAGTTTGAGAAACAATTTCAGTAGAGTAGAAAATTGGATAGAACTTTGAGACAATTAACAAATGTTAAATACTAGTTCTAGTCTTAAGTAATTTCTAAACCTTGGAATATACTTTCTTCCTCATATAAAAAATATTTTTTAATTAAAAAGAGATAGATAAAAATAACCTGTTCCACAGAGTTGTTGGAAACATCATATGAAAGTAACATGAACTGTGCCTGGAACATAATTAAAGCTTCAAAAATGTATTGCTAAAACATTTTCTGAAAAAAAATGCCTTCAAATGATGGAGCCTATTTTGAAATACTTTTTTATGTGTTAATATTGTATCAGTTGGTCTTCTTTCCCTGGGACCTCCAATTTGCTCCTGACAACAGCAGACAGATGGGAGGAGTTGAAAGTTTGGATTGAGAAGTTGTTTTTTTTTGAATTTTTTAAATTAAAAAAAATTTTTTTAAAAAATGCCATTTTAAGAAAAAGTGCTACTGCATCATTTCATGTATTTTTAAAAATTCTATATATTATTTTATATGCTTCTCATACCTATTTTGGGAGTGTGTATGATTACTCCTTTATAGATGAAGAAACAGAAGCTCTAAGACAACTCAGTTTTAAGAAAAGCTCTGCTCCTTTTCAAGATCTGGTATGCCATTTTTAAATTTATGATAATAAGAATTGATATGGATTCCTTTTCTCTCTTAAGATTAGTTTAAGAAATACATAGAGTGATCACCTAATAACCTACAAGAGCTGGCTGACTGTATACAGATGAAATGGACAGATAAATGTTCTCTAATCCAGGACCTCTCTTTTTTTGAGACCTAAGTATGTAATTGACTTGCTGTGATGATTCTGGGCAGATAGTAATGCTCGATATTTATGTCTGGATAATTTGTCTTTGCACTAGTAAGTTTCAGAGGAGTTTCATATCTTCTTGACAATATAAGTATATAAGGTTAAATATTTCCTAAAAGATATATCACATACCATATATTCTGTGACATATACTGGTTTTGATACACATGTAAGTATTTAGACAGGAAGCTAATGTGTATATAAGTTATTTATTGAAAGTAGGATTAAACAGGCATGCCAAGTAAAACAGCTAAAATGATATGTCCAATACTACTCATCATCTCTGTAATTGTTAGTGAGTCTAAATATCGAAAATATTGGTTAACTTTTATGACTCCATAGGATGCGTTCTCCAGTTTTCAGGATGGGAGGAGTCACTAAATCCTACCTGATCACTTCCATGATGCTGTCCCTCTCACTGAAGCTGAGTGGTTAGCTCTTAGATTGATCTACCTGCTGCTTTGTGAGATACCACCAGGAGGGCTGATCACAGGATGAAGTAGGAATCTATCCACTCTGAAATATATAAAAAGGGAATTAACTTTAAAGATTCTCAAGTTCTAATGTAGAGGAGTGGGTGGGTGGGGGGAAAAGGAGGTTTATTTTTAAATTGACTAGCTGTAACTAGTAGTTGTCAAGGTGTAGGGAGTAAATGATGCTTATGTTCTGGGGAACAATATTTAAAATTTGTCTATAGATATTTCAGGGTCCCATGTCCTTTGATGCTTATCTCATCTGCATTTGAAAAAACATGGATTGCCATAATATCTCTTTGCCCGGTGCTTTTTATTGGACTGTGGTTTCTTAATTATAATAATTGACAGGTAACCAAATTCATATAACTGAGGTATAATACCTTTTAAAGGGACAGAAAGCCAATACTATCAGAAAAAAAAAATAATTATTCTGGCTAAGACACAGCTACAATGTTGGTTGTAGAGCTGGGGAAGATCACAAGAAATCAGGCTTGATTCTTACCTTGTCTACTGTCTCTGAACACTTGAACAACTCATTGAACCCTCGAGACCAGTGTTATCCAGTTAAAAATTCCAGCCACAAATTCAAGCTTTATATGCAGTTTTCTCTGCAGAATAAAAAATAGACTTCTAAAAACTTAAGACTTTAATGAGATAATATATATCAAAGCACCTAACATGATAAATGCTCAATATATATTTTTACATATTTAGAATGAAAATATATAAGCATAAAGGCCAAGATATGGAGATGTTCTTATAGTGGGGCAAATCTGTAACTTACAGAACATAGCATTTTGCCAGTTCATAAAAACTGACATCTATCATTGGTTGTCCTTTTCTTCTGGTGGCAGCCGCTGGATTTTTCTCTCAGGATTTTCCCTGAATAAGGAGTGCTATGTGATCCAAATCAGCCTAATTACCTACACCTGGAGATTGAATTTAGGGCAGAGAGTTCCAGGAAGAAACATAGTTGGAGGGATCTCATTCCAATAGAACATTCCAGAAAAGACTTCCATTTACTCCTACTGCTCATTTCCCTGGACCATCACTGGTTGCTGTCCTCTCTGAGGCCTGGTTACTCAATTTTTCCATCAATTCTACAAGATTCCCTAGCTTCTACATAAATTCCCCTCTTTGATTACTATAGTCAGTTTCTGCCACTCTGATTGGGTTAGATACAAAAACTGGACTTTTGATCCCCACAAACTCTTCTGATTTGAATACATCCCCTGTCCTACTATCTATGTCAACACTTTGGACAGATTGTTTCAAGGTAACTGGGAGATAAACAGTCACTCACATTTTGTCTGGTATGTACTGGTAGGTTTTCTGATCTATTGGGCTGCAGCGTCCAATCAGGTAGCCACATGGTGGCTATCATGTAACATGTTCTTTACCTTTAAATTGAAATTAAAATTTAGTTTATTTGCACTAGCCAACTTTCAGGTGCTCAAGAGCTACATATGACTAGTGGCTACTATATTGGACAGCACAGAATTTGAGTATTTCCACCATCTCAGCAAGTTCTATTAGACAACATTGGTCTAAGGCCTTTCAGAACACTTGTTCAAAAATTCACTAAAGGTTAAGACACTTCTTTTTGAAGGTTGTTGAATAAAGACAAAATGAAGTTTGCTGTGAAAAAGAATTATTTGAATAATGAAGATTAAACGTGTCTTGCAGAAGAATAAAACTCGGTTAAAAAATTATGGCAAGGATAATTATAGTGCTTTAAGAAAGTGCATATGGATATTAATAGACATTCAATATCTTAATTTTTCCTTTGATGATTAGGAGATCCTCTTCCACAGTATTCCTCCTTTAAGACAATGAGGAATTACATTACAGAGTGATTTTAAAGACTTTGTAGTAATTCTCACTCATTTTAGGATGAAGAGGGATGTCCCGAGTATATGTCACTTTCTAGGTCACACAGCTTAATTACCTGCAGAAACAACATGAGAACAACACACATCTCGAAGTTTTAATCTTAACAGTTGTGATCTCTTGGACAAGGTATATTCAAGATATCTACCTCAAAATCATTTTTGTATTATCTAAATCAAAGATATTCAAATCAGAGCTTTCCCTGCCTCCTATGAAATGGGTTACTGTGTAACTGCCATTTAACATGTATCTGTATTTCTTTAAAGGCCAGAAAAAGGGAAGTCAAACTCCTGGAGTTAATAAGTAAGACAGACCCTGAATTGTCTAAGTCTTATCCCTTGAAATTTGCAATTCCCTATCCACTTTCCCAATTCCCAAGCACCTGGGGAAATTATATCATCTTTTACAGGTGCATTTTGTTTAGGTAAGAATCCAGAGGTAAAATAATGTATTGTGTATGATGGTAAAAGAATGTGTTGCATATGATGGAAAAATAAGTATATTTGTAGAATTTTTTTATAATGTATATTGTAAGCAGGAACCAGAGAGAACATTTCCTATTTTATATGAAAGGTTGTAGGTGAGGAAGTACAAAATTGTGAAGCATATAAACCTGCATTTAATTAGGTCTGTTTTGAAGAGTCATATTATACATGTATAAGTGAATATATATTTTTGTCCTTGGGGCTTAGATCTGCCAGGTCTTGCATTCTGGGACTGACTCAGGACAGTCTTAGGTTTTACATTTCCTTAAGTGATTTAGTATTGGCCTGGCCAAAGTCTCCCTGCCTGCCAAGTCTCCCTGTCTGTTACACATTTGATGGCTTCCTTCTGGGGCTTGCTAACTTTTGTTGTCTGACAAATGAATTAACAACAGGATATCATCAGAGTGGTTCCTAGATAATTAATGTCCATTTGATATTTCAGTGAGTTTATGCATTGAAAGACATTTGCTTTTAATGTATACTCCTATCCTCAGCTTTGCTTGGAATTTTTTTTCAGCTACTCTTTATAACATTTTTGGAAAAATACTCATATTTCCTCTCCCAAGCTAACTCAAATTTCATGTACTTTACTTACCTTCATTCATGATTCCTTGTCTCCTTTCCCAGTGTTCTCATTGATTCTAAACTGGGTCATTACTGGCCTTTAGAACTTGCTGCCCTACTCAATTTTATACTTTTTTCCCCCTTCTTTCTCCTGAATAGGTTATACCAGCACTTCTGTATTAGTGATGGTCGGCAGTGCCACAGACTCGAAGTCATTCCTTCCAGGAGACTAAAGATTTCAATTTTTAAGAGAAAAATCACAATACAGGGATAATTTACTTTCTGAGGAATGGTATAACCAAACAACACCATTTTTTTTTTTTTTTTTTTT
>ML106754.1:23097-76905 GCA_003697995.1 Taxidea taxus jeffersonii
TTTTTTTTTTTTTTTTTTTTAAATCAGGATCTTCTGATTCTGTGGGGGACTTTTTTTTTCATTGTTGTTGATGTTCCTGTTTTTGCTGACAGCACAAGTTTTTTTTTTTTTTTTTCATTTTTTAAAATTTAAATTCAAGTTTCTTAACATATAGTGTCTCAGGAATAGAATTTAGTGATTTGTTGGTTGCATATAATACCCATTGCTCATCAAAGCAAGTGCCTTCCTTAATCCCCATCACTCAGTTATCTTACCCCCTGCCCACCTCCCCTCCCGTAACCCTCAGATTGTTCCCTACAGTTAAGGGTCTCTTTTGGTTTGCCTCTATGTTTTTTATCTTTTCTTTTTTCTGCCCTTCACCTATATTCATCTGTTTCTTAAATTCCACGTATGAGTGAAATCATATAGCACTTTTCTCTGACTGCCTTATTTTGCTTATAATACACTCAGTTCCATAAATGTCATTGCAAATGGTAAGATTTCAATTTTTGATGGCTGAGTAATATTCCATTGTGCATATATAGTGTATATATATACACATATACACCACATCTTTTATATCTGTTCATCAGTCCATGGACATTTGGGTTCTTTCCATATTTTGGTTATTGTGGACATTGCTGCTACAAATATTGGAGTGCATGTGCCCCTTTGAATCACTATTTTTGTATCCTTTGGATAAATACCTAGTAGTGTAATTGCTGGGTCATAGGGTAGTTCTATTTTTTTTTTTAAGATTTATTTATTTGACAGAGATCACAAGTAGGCAGAGAAGCAGGCAGAGTGAGAAGAGGAAGCAGGCTCCCTGCTGAACAGAGAGCCTGACTCGGGGCTCGATCCCAGGACCCCGAGATCATGACCTGAGCCGAAGGCAGAGGCTTAACCCACTGAGCCACCCAGGCGCCCCGGGTAGTTCTATTTTTAACTTTTTGAGGAACCACCATACCGTTTTCCAGAGAGGCTGTACCAGTTTTATGTGTAAGAGGGTTCTCCTGTTCTCTGCCTCCCCTAACATCTGTTGTTTCCTGAGTTGTTAATTTTAGCCATTCTGACAGGTGTGATGTGGTCTCTCATTGTGGTCTTGATTTGTATTTCCCTGATAATAAGTGATGGTGGGCATTTTTTCGTGTGTCTGTTAGCCATTTGTATGTCTTCCTTGGTGAAATGTCTGTTCATGTTTTCTGCCCGTTTCTTGACCGGATTTTCTGGTTTTGAGGTGTTGAGTTTGAGAAGTTCTTTATAGATTTTGGATACTAACCCTTTATCAGCTATGTCATTCGCAAATATCTTCCCCCATTCTGTCAGTTGCCTTTAGTTTTGTTAATTGTTTCCTTTGTTGTGCAAAAGCTTTTTATCCTAATGAAGTCCCAATAGTTCATTTTTGCTTTTGTTTCTCTTGCCTCTGGAGATGTGTCTAGCAAGAAGTTGTTGCAGCCAAGGTCAGGTTGTTGCTGCCTGTGTTCTCCTCTAGGATTCTGAGGGGTTCCTCTCTCACACTTAGGTCTTTAATCCATTTTGAATTTATTTTTGTGTATGGTCTAAGAAAGCTATCCAGTTGCATTCTTCTGTATGTGACTGTCCAATTTTCCCAACACCATTTGCTGAAGAGACTGTCTTTTTTCCATTGGACATTATTTCCTGCTTTGTCGAAGATTAGTTGACCACAGAGTTGAGGGCACATTTGTGGGTTCTCTATTCTGTTCCATTGATCTATGTGTCTGTTTTGAGCCAGCATTATATTGTCTTCATGATTACAGCTTCATTATACAGCTTGAAGTCCAGAATTGTGATGCCTCCAGCTTTGGTTTTCTTTTCCAGCATTCCTTTGGCTACTTGAGGTCTTTCTGATTCCGTACAATTGTCAGAATTGTTTATTCCAGCTCTGTGAAATTTTGGTAGGGATTTCAATAAATGAATAGATTACTTTGGGTAGTTTAGACATTTCAACAATATTTCTTCTTCTGATGCCTGAGCATGGGATGCTTTTCCATTTTTTTGTGTCTTCCTCAGTTTCTTTCATGAATGTTCTATAGTTTTCAGAGTATAGATCCTTTACCTCTTTAGTTAGGTTTATTCCTTGGTATCTAATGGTTTGTGTATAATTATAATCAATTCCTTGATTTCTTTCTGCTACTTCATTGTTCGTGTATAAAAAATGCAAAGGCTTCTGTGCATTGATTTTATATCCTGCAATGTTGCTGAATTCATGTATCAGTTTTAGCATTTTTTTTTTGTGGAGTCTTTTGTGTTTTCTACATAGATTCTGATTCTGTTTACCACCTTTTCAGAACAGAAGCCAAGTAAGATCACTCTCAAATTCATTGTAACCAAAATCGTCCTCTTTATGTATGTGTTTTCCAAACAAATGTAGATATTTCTGTCATTGGGCCCCAAACCCGGGTTTTGAGATGTCTTTTAATAATTCTCTTTAGAATCTATTATTTGGTTTTGGGTACATTAATCCATTTCCTAAAAATGTGGCTTTTCATGCGATTCCTTGAAATATACTGGATATAACAGGATATACAAACTCAGAATATTGATTCAGGTTACTTGGCCTCTAAGTCCCACTGTTACTTTGCTACTTAATTTTTTCATCTGTAAATAAGAATAATAATAGTTTATCCACTATAGGATGTCATAAGGATTGAAAATGAAAATATAAAGGGAGAGCTTAGAAACATTAAATATTTTATTATTTAAAATATTATTTATAATATTTTATTATTTACTATTATAAAAAAGTCTATCTTTAGTAGCCTTGTTGAAGAATTGATGCAAGTCTTTTTTTTTTTGTCTTCTTAGTTTCAAAGAGGCTAATAGGAAACCTAGAGCACTAGAAGGCCATTTACAACTAGTGTTTTCTTCTTTAAAGACAAGGTGAATCAGATGATGTCTGTGTCCTAGAGGTTTAAACTCATGACTGGATGTTAATCTATTCTTTTTACTATTCCTTAGGATACTACCTAAGCAGCCAAATAAAAAACCCAGATAAGAGTGGTTTAAAAAGATAGAGAGATATATATGTTATTATACTTGAAAAATTTTCTCCATTATGTCCTGACCTCAATGGTCTGTCTTCTCATCTCCATCTTTTTCAACTTAATGGAGGATCCATTGAACCCTATTGAAATAAAAAGTTTGGATGATATCTTCAGCTGGCTTCCTGAGAAATAAAACCTGAAACAAGTATTCAAGTAGAAATGATTCAGTAATGTTATCAAGGAAAACCAGTAAAAGACTAGCAAAGTGGGACAGGATATTAAGGATGGCAAGCAATGTTAATGGAGGGTAATATTACCTCTGTTGCCCCAGGAGAGGACACAGCAGTGGACATCACATCTTTAATGTTCTAATCAAGTCACAATGGAGCTGGAGTATTTATACTTCTGTACTCATTGGTCATTGCTTTTGACTAAATGAAGGAATTTACATTTACAGGCACTTGTGGCTTTCCTAGTTTGAGGGAAAATCATTCCAGTGGTCCAAGGGCAGCATGCCCAAAAGAGCTACAGGTGTTGTCTGCAGGGAGAGGAAGCAGTCCTGGATTGGGGTATACTAAAGAGGTAAAGAGATGGCAGTGAATATTCACAGAGCATTACTACATGGAGGCATGATTCACTGAGAAGGCCAATGTGGTCTACCAAATTCAGTGTGGTTTTAATTTGCATTTTTCTTATAATTAATGAGTTTTAGGAATTTGACCATCTTTTCACATGTTTAGCAGTACTTTTTATTTCCTTTTCTATCAAATGTCTGATAAGATCCTTAGCCAATTTCAATTCTTCATAATTTTATTCTTCTAAACTTTCAGAAACCATTTATTAAGGAGACTGGTTACTTAGCTATGGTGTGAATTACAGATACTTTACCTTTTTCAAACAGTGGCTTCCTAAAAAAAATGGACTATGTTGTTGTTTTATTGGTAGGCATCACATCTGTTTTTTTTGCATTTTTGAGGTATTTTGTGTGATGCTATGGTAGTACCCTTTTTACTAAGAATTATTGCATTAGATTTTTTTTAAATTTAGAGTTTCCTATGGTATTGGTTGTGATTTTAAATTGATCAATAGTAATGTCTTTTCGGTTAGTACTCTTCACTGATGTTAGTATGATGCTCTTTGCACATTTTAAAACAATTTCTGTGTCAAACCCCTTTTAATTATTATTTATTGGAGTCTCCTGGAGTATGGGGAGATGGCAGAGAGGCTGTCAGAAACAACACAACTGAAAATCTTTTTTCTATTTAGACTGCCTCCCACCAATATGGCTTTTCTTTGTGATTCCTTGAGTCCATGTTGATAAATGAAAAACATGACATTTATATTTCAAAGCAATCTCTCACTAAAAGGAAAACTTTATCCTCCCTGGTACTTTCTAAGATCTATTGTTGCTTGGTCCTTTTGCCACTACTGTGCTTTATCTCTTCATCTATTATTTTGAGTAATTGACTAATTTCTCAGCTGCCATTTTTAGCATATATTTTTTTCACTGAAATTAAGTTTATAGGGATTTTTCTTTTATTCCATTTTTTGCATGTGTTTAGGTTTGGTGCTTATTGCCATAAACATATTTAAAATAGAAATTTTAGTCTTATGGAAAATAATTTTATAAAGAACTTATAAACAGCAACCACACTGCTGCAGAATGAAATAGGAATGACAAAGACAGTTCTGAAAGAGCATGAAATAAGAAACTAGTAGAAAGTTTAAGGGGTTTGGAATTCTATACACTTGGATTTATATGGATGCTCATTTATGTACTAGCTGATTTATCAGAGGCAAACTAATACAGCATTCTAAGTTTATTTCCCTCTTTGGTAAAATAGTAATGTTTCCTTCAGTGTATTTTTAGGAGGATTAACTACAATATATTCTTAAGTCATCTAGCCATAAATTACCCTTAATGTGTGCTGGTTCTTAATGCAGGCAGAGAACTAGACATAAAAATGGCTGGAAACATATAGCTTCAAATTACCTAATCCGGGGATGCCTGGGTGGCTCAGTCAGTTTAGCATCTGCCTTCAGCTCAGATCATGATCACAGAGTCCAGGAATCAAGTCCCCCATCAGGCTCTTTGCTCATCGAGGAGCCTGCTTCTCCCTCTGCCTGCTGCTTTCCTGATCCTGCTTCTCTCTTTAACAAATAAGTAAAATAAATAAATAAATTAAATATATATGTATATATTTAATTGACAGATCACAAGTAGGCAGAGGGAGAGGGGGAAGCAGGTTCTCTGCTGAGCACACAGCCCGAAGCGGGGCTCAATCCCAGGACCCTGAGATCATGACCTGAGCCAAAGGCAGAAGGCTTAACCCACTGAGCCACTCAGGCACCCCAGTAAGTAAAGTATTAGGTATTTAAAAAATACCTAATATGTAGAAAAATCAATATAGTGGCTGTTAAAATTTGTGAAGAGACTTATCTGAATAGTTGGAAAATGCTTATTGATATTTCAAAATGCTGAAACTTTCTTTTACTTAAAATCAAAATCTGTTATAGTGGTTGATGGTTCATTTTATATATCATCTTGGCTAGGATGGGTGCCTTCTTGTTGGATCACATATCAGACTTTGCTCTGAAGGTATTTTTTACATGTGATTAAAAATCAGTAGACTTTATGGAGGATAATCTGTTTTACTCACTTTCAATGGACTGCATCCAATCAGACCTAATAGCAAAGCCTGAAGTCCTCAAAGAAGGAGGAATTCTGAGTTTCTAGCTTTCAGGCTCAAGATTGTAATAGTGTGGGAAAGGAAAAATAATTTTCTCTTTACCCTACTGAGTTCTTTCCTGAGACCTCCCTATAATAAAAACAAACAAAAACAATTAAAAGGAGAAAAACAGAATTTTAATAACATGCACCCCTCCTGTATACATGGGAGATACCCAAGAAAACTGGGTTACTCCCCAAAATGCCCAGTCCCATCATCAGCTAAAGCAACAAGATGTTGGGGGGGAACCAGTTTTGGGAGGTTATCACAATAAATGGAGGTAAAACACAATAAATAAGAATATGGTTGTTAGGAATAGATGTAAGTCCCCCTTCTTCATTGGTAAAGATTATTCTAGAGATTTCTTGATACAGAGAGACACCTTTAATTTCCCTCAGACATCTAAATATCTAAATATCTCTTACAAAAGGTGGTGTCTAGGTGGTTTTCAGAGCATTTCCTTTGTCTGCTGTATCAGCTCACTTAATCGTGGTGAATAATTTTTTTAATGAACTGTTGTATTTGGTTTGTAAATACTTTGTCGAGGATTTTGATCTTGGCCTGTAGGTTTTTATTTTTGTTGTTGGTTTGTTTTGTAATGTCTTTAGTTTTGGTATTTAATACTGGTATCATTGAATGATTTTGGAAGTCTTCCCTCATCTTTTAGTTTTTGGAATAGTTTGAGGAAAATCTAAATGGGATAATTTACCCTTGAAGCCATCTGATTTGTGACTTTTGTATGTTGGGAGTTTTTGGATTACCAATTCAATTTCATTACTAGCAATTGGTCTGTCAAATTTTCTATTTCACCCTTATTCAGTTTTGGAAGATTCTATGCTTTTGGGAATTTATCCATTTCCCTAGGTTTTTCAGTTTGGTGGTATATAATTGGTGTTCATTGTTATTCATTCTCCATTTCTGATTTATTTGAATCCTCTGTTTTTCATGATGAGTCTAGCTGAAGTTCAATTTTGTTTGTCTTTTTAAAAAAATGTTATTTCTGTCCTTTTTTAAATTTTATTTATTTAAGATTTTATTTATTTATTTGATAGAGATCACACAAATAGGCAGAGAGGGGAGGGGAGAAGCAGGCTCCCTGCCGAGCAGAGAGCTGGATGTGGGACTCGATCCCAGGACGCTGGGATTATGACCCCAGCCGAAGGCAGTGGCTTAACCCACTGAGCCACCCAGACGTCCCTATTTCTGTCCTTTTACTAGCCTTTCACTTTATTCTTTTTACAGATTCCTTAGTTGTAATTTAGGTTGAAATTTTTCTTGTTTCTTGACAAAGATGTCCGCTTTCTATACTTTTATTCAACATAGTACTGGAAGTGCTAGCCACAGCAATCACACAGAAAAAGAAATAAATGGATTCCAGATTGGTAACGAAGAAGGAAAACTGTCACTATTTATAGATGATATGATACTGTATATAGAAAACTCCAAAGACTCCACCAAAAATCTATTGGAACAGATAAATGAAGGGGTGTCAGGGTGACTCAATCAGTTGAGCATCTAACTCTTAGTTTTGGTCCAGGTCATGATCTCAGGGTCATGACACTGAGCCCTGTATCAGATTCCACACACAGCAGGGAGTCTGTTTAAGATTCTCTCCCCCTCTCTCTCTCCTCTTTCCTCTGCTCATGCTCACCTGTGAACTCTCTCTCTGACAACAAATCTTTAAAAAAATCCGATAAATGAATTCAGTAATGTCACAGGATACTAAATCAATACACACAATTCCACTGCATTTCTATGCACTAATAATGGAGCAGCAGAAAGTAGTCCTATTTACAACTGCACCAAAAATAATAAAATACTTAGGAATAAGCATAACAAAGGAGGTGAAAGACCCATACTCTGAAAACTATAAAACATGGATGAAAAGATATTTCATGCTCATGGACTGGAAGGAAAAAAAAATGTTAAAATGTCTATTCTACCCAAAGCAATCTGCAAATGTAATGCAATCCCTTTTAAAATACCAACAGCATTTCACAGAAATATAACAAATAATCCTAAAATTTGTATAGAACCACAAATGACCCTAAGTATCTTCTTGAAAAAGAACAAAACTGGAATATCACAATCCCAGACTTTAAAATACACTACAAATCTATAATCATCAAAACAGTATAATACTGGCACAAAAATAAACATAGAGATCAACAGAACAGAATACAAAATCCAGAAATAAACCCATGGTTCTATAGTCTGCCCCATGTTCATCCCAGCATTATTTACAATATCCAACACCCAGAAACATCTTAAGTGTTTATTGATGGATGGATGAAGAATTTGTATACATATACAGTGAAATTTTTTTTTGCCATAGAAAAACAAGAAAATGATACCATTTGTGGTAACATGGATGGACTCTGAAGGTTTATACTAAGTAAAATAAGAGAAAGACACATAAAATATGATTGCACTTAAATGTAGAATTTTAAAACAAAAAATTTTAAAACAAAACCCCATAAACTCATAGACAAAGAGATCACATTTTTGGTTACCAGAGGCAGGGAGTGAGGAAAGGAGGAATTGGAAGAAGGTGGTCAAAAGTTACAAGCTTCCCATTATAAATAATTACTAGTCATGTAATATACAACATGGTAAGTACAGTTATTACTGCTATATAATATATAGGAAAGTTGGTAAGAGTAGATTCTAAGAGCACTCATCATAAGGAAATTTTCTTTTTATTTTATCTATATGAATGTTGGATGTTACTAAACTTTTTGTGGTGACAGTTTCAAAATATATGCAAATGAGACAATTATACTGTGCATCTTAAACACAGTAATGTATGGCAATTATTTCTCAATAAAACTGGGAAAAGAATGTACCCATAACAAATCTTTACCAGTGTCACTATACCCAAGGAAATAAATAGTTCACACAAATAGTTTCTCCTGCTTGTCTACATCTGGAAAGGAAGTGACAAGTTTAAGATTTTACCTTGTGTTCTCATCAGGGCACTGTGCATTCAGATCCCGGAGAGCTGACAAAGTAATAATCCCTCCCTTTTGCCAGCTTCTGCCAGTTTTCCAGGTTCCTGTGTCTTAGCAGGCTCGCTCATGGGTCACCAAACTGTAGGTGAGGACCAATAATTTTCTCTTTACCCACACAGGTTCTTGACTGAGACTCTCTATAATAAAAGACATAAATAGAAGTATAGTAACATGTATTCTCCTATACATGGGAAATACCCAGGAAAAATGAGTGACTCCCTGAGTTGGCTGAAACCACTACCTTAAATACCATTTTAGCTAAAGACAAAAGAAGATGTGTATGGGGAGTCTAGTTATGGCGAAGCATATGAAATGTGGGTAGGATTGTTATGCAGATTAAAGTCCCTGTCTTTTCCACTGGTAAGAGTTTCTAGAGATTTGTAACTCCCTTTTTCCTTAGAGGCAGGAAAACACCTTTACAAATGAGGATTTCCCTCATAAATGTAAATATATTACAAAAGGGAAACTTCTATTCAGTTTTCAGAGCTTTTCCTTCATCAACTGTTTCTTAAAAATAACCAGCTTGAATATGCCAAAGAGGCACTTGTGGGTGTTATATTCACTCCCCTTCAATATCAACTTTTACCAAAATATATAATTATATATGGTATAAAATAATATAATTATAATATATAATTATAGTAATACATAATTATCAATATAATTATAAATTATATAATCAGATATAATTATATAGTATGTATCATGTATTTAATATAGACTATAATGTATAATTATGTAAATTATATATTACATGTCATTATATTGTAATATGTATTATATATGCTATATATTACATGCATATTATGTTATACATTACATTATATAATATATATTTACAATATACTATATATTCCATATTTTATCTATTAATAAAATAATATTGTCAATATTAGCTTATGTGTGATGAAATAGGAATTATGGTAGCACTGAAAACTGGAATGACCTTTTTTTTAAATATATAATGCCTGGTAGCTTTTTTCTTAAGCAATTTTGATGTAGGAAGGAACATTAGGTTTCAAAGCCAGTGGACAAGGAAGAATTCTTGGGCTGTCTTTGGTGCAAAAAGGTGGTTTTATTAAAGCATGGGGACAGGCACCGTGGACAAAGGAGTTGCACTGGGTTGTGAGGAATGGACCATTATCTACTTCCAAGTTGGGAGGGGGTTTGGGATAGCATAAGTCTCAAAGACATTTGGAAGCAAGGTTTCCAGGACCTTGAGGGGAGTAACTATTGTTGGGAAAAGGTCATTTATTACTGGCTAATAAAACCTGAGTCATGAGACCCTTCAGATGTATGTCGATGGGTCATATGCTTGGGGGGTGATTGCCAACATCTATTTTGGGGGTTAGAGATAGAGGAAGTTTCCAGAAGAATTTTTATATGTTAAAGTAGACTCACAGGATCCTTGGGTTTGGGCTAAGATTGCCTTTTGCCCTTAGCCAAGTATTAGCATCTAGGCAGTTGAGACCCTAAGGGAATATCACTCTGTCTGTCGTAAGGACTTGTCAGTGGGCTATAGATAGTAAGGAAATTAAATGATTTTTCTACTGCCTTTGTTTTCCACAATAATTTGACAATGTATTACAAGAGTTACATCTTCTGATCCTGTGGTAAAACTTCTAGACTCTCTAAGAAGGTCATTCAAAATACAGAAAAATATCAGTATATGAAATCTTAATTTCAGTGTTATAGTAGTAAAAATTTGAAAATAATATAAATGTTAAATTAGGGAGGAACAATTATGATACCACCATCTATTGGGACATAATGTAGAAATTAAAATTATGACTAAGAAGATACATAATTGAAGAATATAAAATTTTTAGACTAAAAATAAAAAGGTAAACTTTTACATACAGTTTTATTGCCACTTATAAAACTAATAGTGGCAGAACATTCAAATGAGCTTGGATATTTTTGTTTGTCATTTTCTGTTTGAATTATACTTTCTAATAATTCAAACAATTTTAGCACATTTTTAACAGTCCCTCTTTAATGTCCAGCTTTTTAAATTAATATTTCTATATTTTTTAATATTCCTACATTTTTATAAAATTATAGAAAAATTATTTTTATTAAAAAACACTTCTATAATTTAGGTCTACTTTTTAGTGCCTAGGTCATTATCAAGCTACTGAAAAACAAAAAACTTATTGTAACTGTAGATAAAACAAAAAGAACTGGTAGAGAATTTTAAATGATTAAAATATGCATTTAAAAAGTTAATGGAAAATATACTATATGATAAACTACAAAGATAGCAAAGGTAATTTTCTTCATGCATACAACCTTGAATTTATTCCAATCTATTTTCCAGAAAGTTTGCAATGTAAGCATATACTAATCAAACTCACTTGGGGTGATGGTTTTCCCTAAGTGGGCAACACAGTCAATTAATGCAAAAAAGAGATGAAGTCAGGACCAAGGTCAGAAATACATGAATCTCCAAAGTGCAACTTAGGTTTAGGCAGCTGAGGAATTAATTATACCTGAATTTGAGAAGAAGATGAAGGTCAATCACTATTTCAGTTATTTAACCTCAGAGAATTATCTCCATCTCAGATTATTCTGGAAACTCATTAATAGACCTAAAGGATTAATCTCTTCTCTGAAACTTTGGTTGGAAATAATGGACTAACAAGCAGAAGTTGTGACATGGCAAACCCTAATTAAAGGAATTGTTTCTATGATGGGAACTAGAGAACTGATTTTAAACTGCTTGATCTTATTAACCAAAGGAGATGACAAAGTGTTTTGTTTTTTTTTTTTCCTCTCCTACCTGGGGAACTAGCCAATAATATTCTGGAAAGCTTTCAATGTCTCTAAGAGGAGTGGATGCTAACATCAAAATACAGCTTTCCTTTTGTGAAAATGATGAGCTTAAAAAGAAATGAAGTATATAGTGCTTCTTATTAAGGTTACTATATTAAACTGAAACCTCAGTATGATTTTATTTATTAATATAAAATTTAGTTATTTATTTAAGAATGAGAGAGAAGGAGCAGGGAGAGGGGCAGAAGAAGACTACCCACTGAGCAGGGAGCCCTGAAGGGGCTGATTGAGTCCTCCGGCTCAATCCTGGATTGACCTGAGCCAAAGGCAGATGCTTAACCAACTGAACCACCCAGGTGCCCCAAGTATGTGTTTCTTAACAATCCCTATTCAAGAAGTAGAACCAGTGATCCATGAACTCTAATACATAATTATTCCAGACAAAATACTAAATATCTGCATAATGTAGAACCAAAACCAGTTGTAGCTCTCTCAGTATTTAACCTTGTGCACGGACACCTCACTACACCCCACTATACATATTACTATATTGTTAGGAAACCTACCTGGTTATAGTAATGTCTCACTAAAAGAATATTCTATGGAACACATACCAAGTATACAATCACTAGAAATCTTTCCTTTGTTTTCAGGATTATTGACAATAGATATATATTTGCTACAAAAATCTAAATGGCCCAGTTAGGCACATATCTATTTCTGGTCCAACTGGCAATGACCAAGGGGACAGTCAATAGTGGTGACGTGGGGGCACCTGGGTGGCTCTGATGGTTAAGCATCTACCTTTGGCTCAGGTCATGATACCAGGGTCCTGGGATAGAGCCCGGTATCTGGCTCCCTGCTCTGCAGAGAGCTGCTTCCCCCTTTCCCTCTACCTGCCAGTCCCCCTGCTTGTGATCTCTCTGTCAGATAAATAAATAGAATCTTTAAAAAAAAATAGTGGAGACAGTTTCTGGGTGCCAGAGGGTCATTTCTAAAACAGAGTCTTTCTAACAGTGACATTCATGTTGAGAGTTGCTGACTTCAGTCTTAGAAGAAATATGTGGATAGGGAACTAATAAAAAGAAGGAAGGCACTCTGAAATGAGAGGGGGACACACTTCATGAAGAGTGTGGGGAAGCCAAAGGAATATGTTAATATGTAATCAAAACTAAAACTTAATGTGTGTTTGGAAAAGTAGGAAGGAAAACAGATTGTGAGATTTATTGAATATTATGACAATTTACATTTATTCATTGGTTAGAAGAATTCTCTTTATGTAGACTAGACTGATCAAGGCAAAAGCTAGCACTAAATCCATTAATTATGGGTCATGCTCACTCAAGATCTGTGTTCTTCTCTAATTTTTTCTTTTTAATGTAAAAGGATACTTGGTAAGTTCTGTTCAATTAGCTGTTATTAGAAATATGTCACTTCCAAGTTGACTATAAGTAGACTGTAACTCTCTAAATTTCTCTCTGTCTAGGTGATCTCTTGGTCTCATGTTGAGATGACTGAATTTGAATTTTTCACCATTTGTGAAAGGTCTATACTGTGGAGGTCACCCTAACAGATTTGGTATGAGTGATAAAAAAAGGATATATTATGCTTCAAGATTTAGGGGGTTACTATTATAGCATAAACCATTTCAGTTATTCAAAAACTTATACATGCATCAAAATCACCCAGAGGACTCATTAAAACATGGATTGCTGAATCTTATCCCCAGAGGTTTTTCTTCAGTGCATCTCAAGTGGAGTTGGAAATGTTGCATTTCTAGAAAGCTCTCCTGCCATTTAAAACACACTTTGAGAATCATTGGCCTAGGCAAACTAGAAAAATCAAGTACAAAATACAGTTCATTTTTAATTAGACTGGTAATAGTAGAAAAAAATTAAAGGGTGAATATAAGAAATGTTAAAAGAAGAAATTATACATCTTATATTTATTTATATTTTCTGTCTAATTGCAGAAAAGCAAAATTTCTGTATGACAGATATTTTAAGCATAGGTGACAGTCATATTTTTTTTTCTTTCCACTTTTGGAAAGTCATTTTCCTGTGTCCAGTATTCTGTCTTGCATTTAGCCTATCTAGCCACTGATATTAATCATCTTTCTAAATTACAGTGATATTATCATGTCTGGTTTTTCCCATGTTTGTTCATGATTTTATTGTTTCCCATCAGGAATAAACAGATCCATCTTGTTTGCCATACTCTAACTGGTTTTCTTGCTGCTTTTACCTTTAATATCTTATATCTACCAAGTAGGACATGAAAGAATAGTCACCTTGGCAGAGAATTTGAGAACCCTAGGGCCCACTGCTTTCTACCAGAAACAGAGGTGGCTGCTGCCTATGCTTGAAACAGGGCAGAGCCACACGACTAGTTTCTGCCAAGTAGACACTGATTTCTTAACCTGTGAGGGTAAGTCCTCTTTGTGCAGTGACTCTTGACACTAGACTATTCACTTGTTTTCCATCATTAATTATAATTATAGCTGTCTACATTGCTGACACTTTGGATTAGAAGGTTGGAGGTGGTGAGCTATGATGAGGGTTAATGGCTGAGTCAGCGAAAGTCTTTCCAGAAACAATCTTAACACTGGGAATGCAATAGCTGTTTTTGAGCAGAGCAACTTCAGCTATGAGAAAGGTCTTATCTTGGTAAATGACAGTATCTCTCTAAGGAAGTATCCTCTTGCACTCTGATCATGATGTACCCTTCCATGTCTGTGGAACCACAAGCCACAAACCTTATCTCTAGCGCCCAGCTCTTTATACCATTTGTGGAAGACAGATACTTTCCCAAAGAAGGTTGAGCATCCTTCTGCAATCAAACACAGACACAGAATAGACCACAAATAAAAGAGTTGAGGAGCTTCTCCTTTCCTATAGAGTTCTCATAAGATATCCTTATCAAAATGAACCTAATGGAAGTTTTGGGTTGGTAAACACAAATCTGGGGAGAGTGGCCTACTCTGAGAATATACTTTGCCTCTGCACCTCTTCCATCTGGCTATTCCTGAGTTGTATCCCTTTATAGTAAATCAGTGATAATACCTTCTAAATACGGAAAATTGTGTAGGAGTGATATCACCAAGATAGTGACAGAAGTCATTCCTGATTTGCTCCCTCACCCAATAAGAAGAAAAACTAACAAATATTCATGGACAAGACACCACTAAAAGAATTTTAGAACATGCAGGGGAGGCTGAATCAACCACCGCCCCTTTCCACAGAGACCAAAAATGCCTGCATTAGAAGGGTAGGAGGAGCAGCTACCTCAATTGACTGCATTGTCCCTACTCTGCCCAGGTCATTGCAGCACTACATGAAGAGGTCTCCTATGAGACTCCAGTTCCTCCAGGGGAAAAAGAGAGCCTGGGGTGCTGCTTTTTGTTGCTGTTGTTGTTTGTTTAAAGATTTTATTTATTTATTTGACAGATTACAAGTAGGCAGAGATGGGGGGAGCAAGCTCCCTGCCAAGCAGAGAGCCTGATGCGGGGCTGGATCCCAGGACCCTGAGATCATGACCTGAGCCAAAGGCAGAGGCCCAACCCATGAGCAACCCAGGCACCCTGCCTGGGCTGCTTCCAATCCCCTAATATTGTGGGTTGCTTTGTGGGAACCTCTAATATTGCAGGAAAATCTGAAGGGCTCACACACTGGGAATCTGTGATGGAGAACTGGGAAGGGTCTTGCAATAGCCAGCATATAGATATTAACAGAACAAATCCATACCTGCAATGTATAATTAGTAATACCAACTAGTGGCTTTGCTCATTTACAGAACCAAGTTGGTGATTCTAACTGACCAGGAAATTTGTTGGAATATAGATCTGCTCAATTCAGGTCCTCAAATGAGAAGTTTTGCTGGTCCTAGACCCTGGTTTGCCTATGCTCCGGGAGCTAAGTCATAGCTCCTCCCACTGGGGACTAGCTTCTGGCTCCATCTGGCTAGAAGGGCTGGAAAATAAGTAGGGGTGTTTTCTTTCTTCTCTAAGACAAAATAGACTTTAAATAAAGAGATAGAGAAGGTCATTATATCATGTGAAAGTTGTCAGTACATTTAAAAAAATGGTAAATATTTACATGCCTGACATCAGAGCACCTAAATACATAAAGCAAAATCTATCAGAGCTAAAAGAAGAAATAAGAAGGCAATATAATAATATTTGAGAACTTCAATACCCCACTCTCAACAATGGCTAAATCATCCAGGCAGAGAATCACTAAGAAAACAGGGGATTTAAAAAAATACTATAGAGATGCCTGGGTGGCTCAGTGGGTTAAGCCTCTGCCTTCGGCTCCGGTCATGATCTCAGGGTCCTGGAATCAAGCCCAACATTGGGCTCTCTGCTCTACAGGGAGCCCGCTTCCTCCTCTCTCTCTGACTGCCTCTCTGCCTACTTGTGATCTCTGTCAAAAATAAACTCAAAAAAATATACTGTAGACCAACTGGACCTAATAGACACATACAGAACATTCTATCTAACAACAACAGGATACATATTCCTTTCAAATTCACATGGAACATATTTTAGGATAGATTATATGTAAGTCTCAAAACAAGTCTTAGCAAACTCAAGTAGATTAAAATCATACCAAGTATATTCTCTGGCCACAATGGCATTAGAAATTAAGGAAAAATGATTATTTGAGAATATATAAAAATTAACACTCTAGAACAATAGATGGAAGTGGAAAATAAGTTTCTTGAGACAAAAATGGAACCATACATCCCTGAAATTATGGAATGTAGCAAAAGCAGTTCTCAGAGGGAAGTTTATAGCAATAAACACCTACATTATGAAGCAAGGAAAATCCCAAACAACATAACTTTATGCTTTAAGCAATATAACTCTATCATATCAGAGAAAAAATCCCAAAGTTAGTAGAAGGCAAAACCAAAACAAAGCAAAAGCACAAAGATTAAATCAGGAATTAATGAAAGAAAAGACTGACCAAACTAAGAGTTGGTTCTTTGAAAAGACAAAAAAAAAAAAAATTGACAAACTTTTACTTAGATTAACCAAGGATAAAAGAGAACAAAATCAAAAGTATAAATGAAAAAGAGACATTACAACTGGTATCACAGAAATACAAAGAATTGAGGTGAATATGAACAAATATATACCAAACTGGACAACCTAGAAGAAATGGAAAAATTTTTAAAAATGTAAAAACTACCAAGACTGAGTCAAGAAGAATTAGAAATTCTGAATAGACCAATTATAAGTAAGGATACTTATTCAGTAATAACTCCTGGTGAAGAAAAGCCCAAGATCAGGAAGCTTCACTGGTAAGTTTTACCAATCATATAAAAAATGACTTATGCCACCTTTCTCAAATTCTTCCAATGGTCAAAGAGAAGAGAACACTCCCAAACCTAGTTTATGAAATGAACATTATTCTGATACCAAAGCCAGATAAGGACACTACTGGAAAAGAAGACTATACAATATCCCTGATGAATATATGTGCAAATATTCTCAAGTAAATATTAGCAAGCCAAATTCAGCAGCACATTGAAAAGACAGTTCACCATGATCAAGTAGGATTTATCCCTAGAATGCAAGGATGGTCCAGTACACACAAATCAATGTGATACATCACATTGATAGAATGAAAGAAAAGAACTGTATGATCATCTCAGTAGATGCAGAAAAAGCATTTGACAAAATTTAACATTAATTCACGATAAAAGCACAAATTAGGCATAGATGGAAACATATCTCATATCTTTTAACATAATAAAGGCCATATATGACAAGCATACAGCTAACATCATACTCAGTGGTAAGATGCTGAAATCTTTTCTTCTAAGATCAGGAAAAAGACAAGAGAACCCGCTCTCACTATTCCTTTTAGTAGTATACTGGAAGTCCTAGCTAGAGCAAACAAACAGCAAAAATATATAAAATCAGAAATGGAATGGAAGAAGTAAAATTGTCTCTAACAATGTTATTATGTCTCTAACATAATATTATGTTGACATAATTTTATATATAGAAAATCCTGAAACTCAGCCAAAAAACTGTTAGGACTAATAAAATCAGTTTGGAGAATGCAAAATTAACAGGCAAAAATTGGTAGCATTTCTATACACTAATAACAAATTTTCTGAAATGGAAATAAAACAATCATTTACAATAGCATCAAAAACAATAAAATATGGATAAATGTAACTGAGGAGGTTAAAAATCTGTACTCTGAAAAACCGTAAGACACTGATGAATGAAGTTGAAGGAGATAACATAAATGCAAAGATATGTTCATTCATTGGAACCATTAATATTGTTAAAATGTCCATAATACAAAAAACCATCTACAGATGGAATACAGTCCCTAATGAAATTCCAATGGCAATTTTACAACTTTCCCTATTTAAATAGAGAAAGATAGTCCTAAAATGTACATGTAACTATAAAAGATCCTGAATAGCAAAAAAAAAAAAAAAAAAAAAAAAAGTCCCGAGAAAGAACAAAATAGGAGGCATCACACTTCCTAATTTCAAGCAATGCAATAAACCATAGTAATTAAGGGAGTATGACACTGGCATAAAAACAAATAGACCAATTGGAACAGAATTGAGAGCCCAGAAATAAGCACAAGCATTTACAAATTAATTTGACAAGTGACCCAAAATGTTCATAGAGAAAACACAATCTCTTTAGCAAATGGTGCTAGGAAATTTGGATATTCACAAGTAAAAGAATGAAAATTGATCGCTATCTCTACACCACTCACAGAAATTAACTTGAAATGGTTTGGAAACTTAAATGTAAGACCAGGAACAATGAAATGCACAGAAGAAAGCATAGGAAAAAGGCTCCTTGAAATGTGTCTTGGTATGATTTTTAGAAATCACATGTAAGGCACAAACAATGACATAATAATTAACAAGTGGGAGTACATCAAACTGAAAATTATCTGCACAGCAAAAGAAACCATCAACAACAACAACAACAACAAAAAAAGAAATGAAAAAAATTGTTTGCAAACAATTTGTTTTTTGCAAACAATTGTTTGCAAAATCTATCTGATAAAAGAATGATATCCAAAATATATGAAGAACTGATACAACTCAATAGCAAAAAATTCCAAATAATCCAACTTAAAAAATGGGTGAAGGATCTGAACATTTTTCCAAAGAAGATATATGAATGGCCAAGAAGTACATGAGAAAATGCTCAACATCACTAGTCATTAGGAAAATGCAAATTAAAAACACAATCAGATATTACCTCTCACCTATTAGAATGTCCATCATGAAAAATTTAAGAGATAACTAATGCTGGTGTGGATGTGGACAAGCGGGAACTCTTGTGCACTGTTGATGGAATTTTAAGCTGGTACAGCTATTATGGAACACAGTGTGGAGATTTCTCAACAAGAGAGAACTACCATAGGATCCAGTAATTCTACTTCTAGGAATATTTCCAAAGGAAAGAAAAATACTATGTTGAAAAGATATCTGTACCCCCATGTTCACAGCAGCATTATTTATAATAGCCAAAACATGGAAACACTCTTTGCTCATGGATGGGTGAATGGATACAGAAGTTGTGGTGTATGTGTATGTGCACATGTATGTATCTGGGTATGTATATATATGTGTATATGTATGTGTGTGTATAGAGATATAGATAGATCAGATTTGTGGTTACCAGAGGTAAGTGGATAGGAGAGGGGGATTGGAAGAAAGTGGTTAAAATGTACAAACTTCCTGTTACAAGAATAAATAGGCACTAGGCATATAATGTACATGATGCTTATAATTAACACTGCTGCAGGACATATAGGAAAGTTGTTAATATTGTACTCATAGGAGAGGATGGATGTTAAGTCTATTGTAATCATTGTACAGTGTATGTAAATCAAACCATTATGTACACCTTAAACTTATACAGTGATGTATGCCAATTTTTCAATAAAAATGAAAAAAAGAGTGATCTTCTGGTCTAAGATGAAAATGTAGGGAAACTCTTGAATTCATCATCAGCACAGACACACCAAATCTATACCTAATTAGAACAATTACTCCTGAAGAAGAACTGAGGGCTGACTGAACAGCTTCTGCACAATGAAAGAGAAACCACATAAAGAATAGTAAGACAGAAGAAGACATGGTAACAAAGGGAACCCTCACACCCTGATGCTGTAAACTGTAGTGGGGAAAGGTAGAACTGAGAGACTATGAGATTTGTCTGCCTCTGGCACAGAGAAAAAAGCTGTGACTTAAAGGGGCAATTAGAATATAAAGGAATCAGCCCTAGAACTCTGCCAAATGGCTTGGAAGCTTGGAACATTTACTGGGTTGCAGTGGCTGCTGAGCACCATTGTTTATGTTCTATCTCCACCTTGATACTGCAGATAGGAGCAGGGTCTGTGTGCCATAGTTGGGCCCCTATTCCACACCAGTCTGAAAGGCCCTGGGGCACAGAAAAAAAGCCATATTATAAAATAGCAGAGACACCTAGGTGGCCCAGTGGGTTAAGTGTCTGTTTTTGGCTCAGGTCATGATACCAGGGTCCTGGGACCAAGTCCCAGATTGCTCACTGGGAAGCCTGTTTCTCCCTCTGCTTGTGATTTCTCTCATTCTCTCTCTCAAACCAATAAAATCTTAAAATAAAATGAAATAGCAATAAGGATGTAAAGGATCCCCTGTGAGAACTCCATCAAACAAGTGGAGAATGCTCGGTCTTCTCTAGGTAGGAGGACCTGGCAAACACCACTGCTTATGTTCCTTCTCCACCCTAATGGTTGCAGATGGGAGCAGGTCTGAATGCCCTGGCTGGCCTACCACCTTAATGAGCCCTGGGCCCCTACCCTACCAGCTGCAGCCATCCTTATAAGGTAGTCCCAGTATGGCACACACTTGGACAGCCTCATCAGTGCTCACCACAGCTCCAGCTGTCTTAGAAATGTGACACAGGTGCAAAGCACCTAAAACACTTCAGACACCCACCACTTCACTCTGGATGGATTGCTAGGGCATCACTTGTGCAGAGCACTCTAAGACCTTCTGGCTCATGCCTGATGTGACTCTAGGCACTCAACAGAGTGGTCTCCTCCTGTGGAACACTTGGGACCATTGCATGCACCCAGGCTCAGCTTCTAGCCATCCTGTTGGAGCACCCCCTGTGTAGAGCACTCCAGGACCCTGCTTCAGTTGTTCTTTGAGGATGCTCTTGCACTGTGCACACTGGGACACCCTGACTTATATCCATTTCAGCTTTAGCTATCCTGCCAGTGTGCCCTCTATGCAAAGCACCTCTGAACACCCTTGGCTGGCACACTGCCTTGGCACCAGCTTCCCTGGTACCCACATACTGAATGTCCTGGGACCCCAAGCCCATACACTACCTAGATTCCAGCCACCAATGTGCCCTCTGCACTAAGCACCCAGCAACAGTCTAGCCTGCATCCACCTCAGTGTCAGCTGTCCTACCAGAACATCTTCTTCATGGAATGCTCCAGGACCAACTGGCTCACATCCACTTCAATTCTGGTTGTTCTGCTAGGATTCACTTTGTACAGAGAGAACAGGACACCCCAGTTTGCACCCACCTCAGCTTTAGCTGTCCAGGAAGGACACCCCCTGCATGGAGAGCCTTGGGACAAACTAAGTCTGAACACAGGCTTGTTTAGCTGTGGCTCTCCCAACAAGTTACCACAGAGTACCCCAGGACCCCTGCCCACTACATCCACATCTCCAGCCAGCCAGCCAAAGTCACCAGGTACACACAGACTACATGAGGAGTGACCATATACAAGATCATCCCTTTAAGTTTATGAGAAGTAGTTGTTCTGCCTAATTTATAGGGGGAAAAAACACATAGAAAGTCAAGCAAAATGATGAAAAACAGGAATATGCTCCAAACAGTAGAGCAAGACAATACTATGGAAAAAGCTACATGAAATGGAGATAATCAGTCAATCTGATAAAGAGGTCAAAGTGATGGTCATAAATATGCTCATCAGACCAGAGAAGAAAGATGAGCTTAGCAAGAACTTAAAAAAAGGAGAGAAAATATTTAAAAAGAACCAATCACAGTTGAAGAATAAAATAACTGGAATGAAACTACACTGAGGGAATCAACATCATATTAGAGACTACAAAAGAATGGGCTAATGATCTGGAAAACAAGGTAATGAACAGTACCCACACTGAACAGCAAAAAGAAAAAAGTAAAACAAAGAGGATAAGTTAAGGGATTTCTTGGGAAACATCAAATAAGCAAAGATTTATACCATACGCTTCTCAGGAGAAGAGAGAGAGAAAGGGGCAGAAAACTTATTTGAAGAAATAATAGCTAAAAAATTCCTTAATCTGGGAGGGAAATATATATCCAGGTTCAGGAAGCAGAGAGAATTCCAAAGATGATGGACAAAGGATGTCTACTCCAAGACCCCTAATAATTAGAATGGCAAACATAAAAAGAATTTTAAAAGCCTTATTCAGAGATAAGGAATTAGTCATGTACAAGAGAAACTGCATAAGGCTATTAGCTATTTTTCAGCAGAAACTGCAGGCCAGAAGAGAGTGGCATGATATATATATGCAAAATGCTGAAAGAAAAAAAAAAAAAAACTACACCTAATAATATTCTACCTGTCAAGGGTATCAGGAAGAACTGAAGGAGAATAAAGAACTTTTCAGACAAACTAAAGGAGTTTATTACCACTAAGTTGGCCTTACAAGAAATGTTTGAGGTATTTCTTTAAGAAGAAAATAAGGACATACTTAGAAAAAACTCATGAGTAAAAGGAAGTAAACAGTAAAAATAGTAAAGCAATCACTTTGATTGAAAGTGAGTATGAAAGTCTGTTATATCTATAATTAGTTAAGCTAGGGGACTCACAAAAGAAAAAGATGTAAAATGTAACATATACATAAAATACGGAGGGGAGTAAAAATGAGGTTCTTTTAGAATATGTTTAAACTTAAGCAACCATCAACTTAATATAGTCTGATATATACTTAGAATGTTATATATGAATATCATGGTAACCAAATACACAAAAAGCTATAGTAGATACATAAGAAAAATAAAGAGAAAGAAAGTCAAGCATAACACTGTAGAAAGTTATCAATCACAAGGGAAGAATACAAGCGGAAAAGAAAGGAATGGGGAAGAACAAAATAGGAATATATGCCTACTTACCAATAATTACTTTTAATGTAAATGGTCTAAATGTTTTAATCAAAAGACAGAGTAGTTGAATGGATTAAAACAAAAACAATAAACAAAAAAACCTCATCTATATGCTGTCTACAAGAGACTCACTTTATTTTTTTTTAAAGATATTCATTCATTTGACAGAGAGGACACAAGAAGGGGATCAGCAGAGGGAGAGGGAGAAGCGGGTTCCCCCGCCAAGGAGGGAGCCCGATATGGGACTCAATCCCAGGACCCTGAGATCATGACCTAGGCCAAAAGCAGACACTTAAATGACTGAGCCACCCAGGTGCCCCAGAGACTCACTTTAGACTAAAGATACATATATACTGAAATGAAAAATGGAAAAAGACAGTTCATTCAAATGAAATTGAAAAAAAGCCAGTAATCAATACTTATATCAGTATATAAGGACTTTACAAGAAGACTTTAACAAGAGACAAGAGCATTACATAATGATAAAATCTTCATTACGTCAATGCTAAAAGAAGATATAACAGTTGTAAATAATATCTATGCACTCAACATTGGAATACCTAATTTCATAAAGCAACTATCAGATGTAAAGAAAGAAACTGATAGTAATAAAATAGTAATAGGGGACTTTTTAACACCACATTTATATCAACAAATAGATCATTCTGGCAGAAAATCAAAAACAGTGTCTTTGAATGATATACCAGACCAATAGATTTAGTAGATTTATACAGAATATTCTACCCAAAAACAACACATTCTTTGCATTGTGTACATGGAGGATTTTCCAAGACAGATCACGTTAGGCCACAAAACAAGCTTCAATACATTTGAGATACAAATTATATCTAGCATCTTTTTTGCTCACAACAGTATAAACCTAGAAATAAATTGTAAGAAAGAAACTGAAAAAAAACAAACATGTGGAGGCTAAACAACATGTTTCTAAACAACCAATAGGTCAATAAAGAAATCAAAGAGAAAATTATAAGGCAAAAGATGAAAATGAAACACAAGGGATCAAATCTGTGGTGCAGCAAAAGCAATTCTAAGAGAGAAATTTATAGTCATACGGGCTTAACTCAAGAAATAAAAATCCCAGATAGATAATCTCACCTTAAACCTAAAAGAACTAGAAAAAGAAGAACAACAAAAAGCCCAAAGCCAATAGAAGGAAGGGAATAATTAAGATCAGAGTGGAAATAAATGAAATAGAGACTAAAAAAAGAAAAAGGAAAAAAAGAAAAGATCAATGAAACCATGTGCTTGTTCTTTCAAAACATAGACAAAATTGATAAACTTTTATCCAGACTCAAAGAAAAAAAGAGAAAAGCCAAATGAATAAAATCAGAAATGAAAGAGAAGTAACAACCCGTACTGCAGAAATACAAAAAACTATGAGATTACTATGAAAAATTATATGCCAACAGATTGGACAATCTAGAAGAAATGTATAAATTCCTAGGAAAACACTATCTTCTAAAACTGAACCTGAAAGAAATAGAAAATATCAACAGACTAATTACTAGCAATGAGTTTGAATCAGGATCAAAAAACTTCCAACAAATAAAAGTTCAGGACCAGACAGATTCACAGGTGAATTCTAACAAACATTTAAAAAGAGTTAATACCTATTCTCCTCAAACTGGTCCAAAAAATAGAAGAGGAAGGAAAGCTTCTAAATTCATTTCATGAGGCCAGCATTTCACTGAAACCAAACCCAGACAAAATCATTTCAAAAAAAGAAAACTATAGGCCAAGATCATTGATGGCCATATATACAAAAATCCTCAAAATATAATATTAGTGAACCACATCCAATAACACATTAAAAAGAGTAATTCACTGCAATCAAGAGAATCAAGAGGAAGTTACTCTGGGGCTGGTTCAGTATTCACACATCAATCAATGTGATACCCCACATTAATAAAATGAAGGATAAAAACCAAATGATCATATTAATAGATGCAGAAAAAATGTGACAAAATTCAGTATCTGTTTATGATAAAAACTCTCAACAAAATGGATTTAGAGGGAACATACCCAAACACAATAAAAGCCATATACATAAAAACCACACTAACATCAATGTTAATTGTGAAAAACGGAAAACTTTTCTCTAGGATCAGAAAAAAGACAAGAGTGTCTACTCGTACCACTTTTATTCAACATAGTAATGGAAGCCTGGCCACAGCAATCATACAAAAAAAAAAGAAATGAAAGGCACACAAACTTGTAAGGAAGATGTTAAATTATCAATATTTGCAAATGACACTTTACATAGAAAACCCTAAAAACTTCACCAAAAACGCTATAGAAGGAATTAATGAATTCAGTGGTTTCAAGATACAAAATTGATATGCAGAAATTTGTAATTTCTGTAATGAAGTAGCAGAAAGACAAGTAAATAATTCCACTTACAATTGTACCAAAAATGGTAAAATACCTAGGTATAAACTTTAAAAAAGGGTGTGAAAGATCTGTACTGTGAGAATTGTAAAACACTGATGAAAGAAATTGAAGACAACACACACACACAAAAATTGAACCATAAAGCTCACAGATTGGGAAAATCATATCATTACAAATGTCCACACTAACCAAAGCAATCTAGAGTCTCTAGATGAAATCTCTATCAATATATTAATAGCATGTTTCACAGAACCAGGAAAAGTAATCTTGAAATTTGCATGGAACCACAAAAGATCCTGAATAACCAAATCAATCTTGAGAAAGAAGAACAAACATGGAAGTATCACAATCTCAGATTTCAAGATTATAAAGCTGTAGTAATCAAAACAGTATAGTACTGGCACAAAACGGACATAGATCAATGGAACAGAGTAGAGAGCCCAGAAATAAACCCATGCTTTTAGGGTCAATTAATCTACTACAAAGAAGGCAATACTACACAGTGGAGAAAAGACAGTCTCTTCACTGAACAGTGCTGGCGAAAACTGAACAGCTACATGCTAAAGAATGAGACTGGACCACTTTCCCACACCATACACAAAAATAAACTCAAAATGGATTAATGATCTAAACAGGAGACTTAATACTACAAAACTCCTAGATGAAAACATAGTAACCTCTTGGATAGCAGCAATTTTCTAGATATGTCCTCTCAGACAAGGAAACAAAAACAAAAACAGTACTGGAAATACACAAAAATAAAAAGCTTTTGCACAGCATAGAAACATCAACAAAATGAAAAGGCGAATGGGAAAAGATATTTGCAAATAATGTATCTTATAAGGAGTTAACATCCAAAATTATTGTAAAGAATTTACACAAGTCAACACTAAACAAAAACAACAGTCCAATTTAAAAATGGGCAAAGGACCTTAATAGACTTTTTCCAAAGATTGCATATGGATGGCCAACAGACACATGAAAAGATGGTGAACATGACTAATTATTGGGCAAATGTTAATCAAAACTTCAATGAGGTATCACCTTATACCTGTAATGGATAGAAAAAGACAAAAAAAAATAAGTTAGAGAGGAAGTAAAGAAAAAGGAACATGAAAGCACTGTTGGGGGAAATGTAAATTGGTGAAACTACTTGGAAAACAGTATAGACGTTCCTCAAAAAGTTGAAAATAGAAAAATTATAGAGTCCAATAATTCTCCACTGGGTCTTTATCTAAAGAAAACAAAAACACTAATTCACAAAATGATCTATGCATCCCTATGTTTATCATACCTTATTTATAATAGCCATTATGTGCATGTACTTGAATGTCCATTGATGAATGGATAAAGAAGATTTGGGGGGCGGTGTGTGTGTACACAATGGAATATTACTCAGCCAAAAAAATTTAAAGAGATCTTGCCATTTGCAACAACATGGAAGGACCTAAAAGATACCACGTTGAGATAAGACAGAGAAGACAACGTAAGATTTCACTTATTTATGGAATTTAAAAAATAAAACAATTGAACAAAAACCAAAGCAGAAACAGACCCATAAATACAGAGAATCAACTAGTGGTTGCCAGCAGAATAGGATGGGGAAATAGGCAAAATGGGTAAATGGGAATGGAGGCTTCCAGTTGTGGAATGAACAAGTTACTGAGCTTAAAGGTACGGCATAGGGAATACAGTCCATAGTAAGTATTGTAAAGGCATTGAATGGTGACAGATGATAGCTACACTTGCAGTGATCATAACATCATGTAGATTTGTCAAATCATGGTGTTGGACACCTAAAACTAATTTTTTCAAAACTGGAAAATTATCCAAATGACATATCTACCTCTGCATGTAAGAACCTACTAACTGCAGTGTTCCTAGGGGAAAATGTCCTCTTCTAACTATTATCTAGGATGGAGTTCTTTCAAGCCCTTTGTGTTTGTTGTGAAAGGAAAGATTGTTCCTTCCTGTTCAGCAGCTTTTAAGAGTATCTGTTATAACCAAAGCAGCAATTAATGGCTGTTTCAAGAGGTGTGTGGCTGATTACTGGTACTCTTAAGAAAATAAATGGAGGACTAACTTTCTCATTTACTCCAGAACCCTCCACATATTCACATAGCAACAAAGAGACTTTTTTTTTTGAAGCATCCTGTTTTAGCTCTACCCTTGAGTAGGTGACCCCTCCAATTAAAGTCTTATCACCTCAGATTATGGATATAAAGCTTTTGTGATCATTAGAAATAGTTGGGAAATTTTCTTGAAACTGTAGGTTATTCTTACCTACCCTGAGAATTTCTTATTCACAAAATCCAAAGTGGAGGTTGAGAACACACATACATTTAAGAAAAATGCCCCCCCAAAAGAATGTTTCCCAAATGAAACTGATTATTAGCCAGATTTTAATAGCACTAATGTACAAGAAGCAAGGAAGCAATAAGACAGATAATACTAGATACTTAACTCTGTAAGGTTCTTGGCATTGAAAACAATCTTCTACTCAAAGCACCCATCAACAGACCTTTTTTTAATGCTGCCACCAAATATCTATATTGTCAAAATTTGATAAGGGAAATGCATGCCTAATTTGTCCTTGACTGTCTTCCGAAGAAGATGACCACACAACCCCAGCTCTGAATAGAAGGCCACGGGATCATTTTATTCAACCAGTATGTGACTAAGACATAAATATTTCCATGGGGGAGAGGAGCAAAAGAAAAAAACTTGGCAGAAAACTATAAAATTTATTCTCTTTGAGCTGTGCAGCTCCCTGCCTGGGATATTTCACCCTGTGTTTTCATCAGCCAGCTAAAATTATTTTGATATTCCCTTTTTGGCAATGATAACCCAGAAAGAAAGGAATTTTTTTTTCCTCTTTTCTCATAGTTTCCTTTGCCTGAATTTTGTTCTATCAGGCAAGGGTAGATGGTCCTGACCATATAAAGATTTTGTCTTCCCAACTTTCCTGATAGCTGCATGTAATTTTATGTACTCTTAATCTCTAAAAATATAACATTTATGGGTTCTACTGTGTGATAAGTTCCTCTGGGATGTTCAGGACATATGTGTGCACACTCTGCAGTTGGGCCTCAAACCAGATGTAAGAAAGAATGTACTATTCACTTGGGTGTACTGGGAGCAGATTGGGCCTCAGGTCAAACATATAATCAGGAATAATTTTCTTTAGATGACCCTTCTCTACTGTTACACATATCCTGGGTCCTACCCTGTAGGACTAGACCCACCAATCCTACAATTCCTTCCTAGTTAGCAGCATCTTGGCAAACGACATTTAACAGACATTCAGAAATAATACCTACAGACTTCAATTCCTGTTGTAAGAAGCTAATGCTTGATTCTGTGCCACTGTGATTGTTGTACTCAGGGAGGAAACTTGGTGTTAAGCACTGTTAATTGCTAATAGGTTTGTGCTTTGGCTCATATGGCATATTCCAAGGCTCAGAGAAGGTGTCCGTTTAATGTTCAAAACAAGGAACATGTTTGTATTCAAACTAAGATCATCTGGAAACTGCTTTATTCCTGGAGAGTAACTGCTTATTCTTGAGGTTTTCATTTGGCTCTAAATCAACTGATTTCTTATACTGCATGAGGTGGCTTCGAGAACTAGAACTGGAGTCGAAACAGTGAATTTTCAGTAAAGTGAAAATAAGATATAGCTATATTTTTTCTCCATCTGCTACAGCCTCCATAAGAGGAAACTATCCCTGGAATGGACCTAGAGATGGGGAGAAAAAGTAGAGAAAGAACACCAGAATAAGTGCAAGAAGATTAGAATTTGGGCCACTTTCAGTACAACTTTGGAGAAATTTCCACATGCTTCAATCTCAAGAAAGTGCTGAGAACATCCATGAGAAAAATGTGTTCTTATTACCTTAAAAACAATTTCAAAGAAATTCTAGAGTAATTCTTCCAAAAATTACAGTTTTCCGGCACTCAGCTACTTAAGAACACATTTTTACTTCCCTGTTAACAGGTGCACATTACCTACCCAATTCTATCTCCAAGAAATTACTAACAAAGTAGTATTCTTCACAGATCACCTTTATTCTCCTAGGACAAATTTATTTGATATTCTACTTCTTGCGAGGAATTGCTCCCTCCCTTTCTGCACTTACTGATAGTTCATTAATTCTTTAGGACCTCAGCCTTATTCTCTTTCCACATACATCCCCTGCAATGGCTCTGGTCCCTTGTTGTTGTTGTTGTCGCTGCTGTTGTTTTCCCCCACCTCCTGGGTTTGGGGAATTCCTGTCTTCACCACTTAGGATGCTCTCATATAGTTTTATAACTGTTTCAAATACATTTTAAATTATCAAGTAAGTTGAGAAACTTTTTAAGAGCAAGATTCTGGTCTTAATTATCATAACAGATAGCAAAGAAGCATAATTGATGCTTAATAAATATTTGTCTGGTTGAATAGTATCAAATTTATCATTTCAACTCACAAACTGCATAGCTAATCACAATTATTGTAAAACCCATGGATTAGGGTTACTTAGGGAGCAGAACAGAGGACTGCCCTTCCTTTACATGTCTCTGACTTTACACCTGTGTGATCAGATCTTTTTCTTAGATTCCAGGGGCTTCAGAGGATAGTCACAGACCCGGGGAAAAAAGAAAAGTTACCCAGTTTCAAGTCTGTAGAATGTACAACTTAGGTGACTGCAGGACCAAGCTGATTTCCTCACGTTTTTATTGGGAAAAGGGAACTTAAATATTTTGAACATTCAGAAATCCCCTGAGAGGTCTTATGGTTGGACAAGCAAAAATTTGTCCAATTATTCAACAAATGTGGCCAAATATTATGTATTGGCCATTTTTTTCTAGAAGATATTATTTCTTTCAAATGGACAACACCTGTCATTTTGACTCTTATCTTTGACTATTATCCTCAGTAATTACTCACCCAAATGTTGGCCATTACAAGTTATCTGATCCATGAACAATTTCTTTTTATCAGAAAATGAGGAGTATTTGAGACCTGAGCATCTTTTGCAAAGTACTCGCTCCTCTGCCAAGGATAAACCCCTCACCTTTTCCTCAATAGGATTTGCTCCAGTTTACTGTTTTCTTGAAATGGTTGAGAAACTTCATGATCTCCAAGGCTTTTCTGCAAAAGGGAGAGTGCTTTGCATCTTCTCCCCATTCATCATAATTAGAGCAAGTGAATTAAGAACATGGATTTGAGCTCCCTGCGACTGCAGGCTATGAATTGCTCAGGGCAGCTGCTCTGCTGCATTAGCCTATCAGCTGCACTTCATTAAGGGATGGATTCACCTTTCTAGAAGAATTCAGGGCTGGGTGGCTTTACCTTAGGAGCCTAGCTTGCTACACAGCATTATCTAACCCTTCCCTAGAACTGAGATATCCCTCCCAGAAGGAGCATCTTCACTCAAAGCTGGCTGAATTTAGGACTCTCAAAGAGAACCTTCAGCTTGATTTTTACCTTTGCCAGCAGTGTGCATATGGAGGAGGTGGGCAGGGACTAAAGGGAATATTTTAAGGTGAATGTTTTGGATGACATCAAATGGAGAAGTTAATCAACACATATGTTCCTGACTTCACTGCACACTTGTGGCTGCCCAACAGACAGTTTAACACATGGTGAAGCACTGCATGGGTCAACTGTAGGTACTGTGCCCTAGTCCTTACAGAAAACTGGGTAGAAATCAGAAGAGATGGAATATATATAATCATTTCATTGTAGTGTATTTTACAGCACACTCACCTACCAATTTACTATCCTGGGTCATCTCTTTCACATTGTTTCAAATTTTCTTCCAAACCTTTCTTCTGCCTGGTTTCTAGGTTCCCATCAATGTCCCCTTTTTTTCCTCAGCAGGCACTCAGGGAAAGGGCTAAATAAAATTATCTTGAAATGTGCCACTATAATTTGGAGTTACAAGGATTAGAAGACAAAGTAATTTTCTTAAAAGATTTTATATGTTTGACAGAGAGAGCACAAACAGGGGGAATGGCAGGCAGAAGGAATGGGAGAAACAGGCTGCACATGGAGCAGAGAGCCCAACGCTGGGTCTAAACCCCAGACTCTGGAACCATGACTCTAGCTGAATGCAGATGCTTAATAGACTGAGCCACCCAGGTGCCCCAAAGACAAGGTAGTTCTATCAGTCTGTTTTATGCACTATTTTAACTTATCCTTTTCACTTCAACCTCAGAACCATAAGTAGTGCTCAGCATCTACCTCATGTATACCAATACATTTTGGCAGAAATTTAGGTTCAAGTCAGTCTTTGTAGGAACAATTACATTTGTTGAAAGGATGCCCAAAGCTATAATGCTTAGCTACTCCCAAATACAGTGGCTCCCCCTTATTTGTAGTTTTATTTTCTACAGTTAGGTAAAGTCAGCTGTGGTCTGGAAGCAGATGATCCTCCTTCTGGCTACCGTCAGAAGATTATTAGTAGCCTAATGCTGTATCACAATGCTTATGTCCTTCATCTCACTTCATTTCATCATATAGGCATTTTATTATCTCACATCATCATAAGAAGGATGAGTATAGTATATGAAGATATTTTGAGAGAGAAAGAGAAAGACCATCTTCACATAATTTCTATTATAGTATATTGTTATAATTGTTCTATTTTATTGTTAATCTTTTATTGTGTCTAATTTATAAATGAAATTATTATAGTTAGGCATGTATAGAAAAGAACTGTATGGGGCTTTTTACTATTTGCAATTTCAAGTATCCATTGGGAGTCTTGGAATATATCTTCTGTGGATAAGGGTTATTACTATACATAGCAAGTTCTCAGTGTATGATAGTTATTGTTCTTTTTTATTATTATTCAGGGAAACAAATTAGAGTTCCAGTAGCATCAAAAGAACTATGTGGCTTTGGGAAAGTCACTGGGCTTTTTGGGCACCAATTTGCTTATCTGTTATATAAAATCATAGTGTTGGAGGATGGGTTGAACAAGAGAATTTTCAAGGCCCTTTCCAATTTTATGCTCGTATGGAGAGAGTGATACCTTAAAGAATGCTTATTTGTGTCTGTTAATGGTCTTAAATCAAATTTTAAAAGATGGAATAAATATTAAAAGTAGAGCTCTCAAAGGATTTTTTTTTCTTGCTAATTGTTTTAAGCATCCAAGCCATAAGAAGTGAATGTTGCTGAATTCATGAACATTTGCAAAGAATCATTGGTTTTTCAGGGCAATTGCATAAGCCCCATGCCTTTAGGGAGCAATTTCAACAACTCTCAAACCCAATGACCTGCTTTCTTATGTTGATATTGGTATTCTCTCCTTTAAGAAAGTGACTCGAGCAAAATTTATACCAAGTGATTTTCCTTAGGACACAAATTTTCATTCATTATGCATCCACTTATTATTTCATTTACCAAATAATCACAGGACACCAACCAAATATTGGGCTCTGTGAGAACTGCAAAAGTGAATGAAAAGTGAATGAAATCTCCCCATCATCAGTACTATTAAGGAAACCAAGACCCACACATTGGGAGACACAATTATCAAGAAAGTTATAAATTCCCTACTGGTATTTTATTCTATTGATTACTCAGAAAAGGAATGTGGCGGGGGGGGGGAGGAGATTTGATTGACTATGTCCTTTTACAATTCATGTGCTATGTCCAAGAAGACAGGATGAACTAAAATGCAATGAGCAACCAGAGTTGAAGCAATCTACCTAAGTGAAAAGAGCAAAGGTATTAAAGGGTGCTAGGGAAGTCATCCATGTCTCCAACCATTTATCCATTCATTTATTTAAAAATATTAAACATCTCTTCAGTGCCACATATTGTACAAGAGAGGAAGAAAACAAGACTTTACATTTTAGAGGGGCATAATGAGAACAAATATTTAAAGTAAAGAGGGCTTTCTCTTATGACGGAGTGAGATGTGAGGGTACCAGGGTCATCTTCCTGGATAAAGAAATGTAATTCTGAGATCTAGAGTATAAGCAGGAGTATTCACAAAAAGAGCAAAGTGAGGAGTGAAGCAAAGAAGAATAGGATATGTGCCACCCAAAAGAAAGAGTAAACCCTAAAATGAAGAAATAAGAGATAACAGTAAACAGAATTAATTCAGTTTTATCAAAGTGGTGACATCCCAAAAGGGAAGGAAATGGTATGGAATGTGGCTAGAAATATAAGCAGAGAAGATCTTACATGTCCAATAGGAGTTTAGGCAGGAAAGTGATCAGTCATATTTGCATATTAAGGCAATCACTTAATCCCAGTGTGGGAAATATATTGAACACAGTGAGACTGACTAGGAGACTGATGAAGTAATCCAAGTGAAAGATAACGTGAACTAGGAAGACATCAGTTGGTTCTGAAAAGGGGCAACTTTGAGTAATCTTTAGTAAGCAGACTTGACTTACTGATTAGATGTAGGAATGAAAGAGAGCTTTATAAATTTCTGCCTGGATTATGATGTGATGTCATTTACTGGTTAAGATGTAGTAACTATGATAGAAGATAGACATAGTTATAGAGAGGAAAGAGGATGGCTTCTATTTTCAATGTTCTGAATTTTATATACATATGGTATATCCAGGTGACGTTCTCCAGTGGGTACTTTATTTGGTTTGGATCCAAAGTTCAGCAAAAATAGAGGAACTGATTAGAGAATCATCATTATAAAGAACATAACTGGTGGCAGGGGGATCCAGGAAGAGTATATGAAATCATGACTAGAAGTGGGTCTAGAAGAGTAAAGAAACCTAGTATAAAGACTTTGAATAATATTAGTATTTATTATTAATATTAAGATAAAGAATAGCCTCATAAGGAGATTGAGTAGGAGTGTTCAGAGACTGAGAAAAATATTTTCTATACTGAATGTTGCTGGACTGTTCAGACTGTCATTTATCCATTTTTTACTCAGCTCATTTACATACTGTGTGCTCAGCTGTGAATTGCAGGGGAATCGACCACTCAAAACTACATTTCCCAGAATTCTTTATTAGTTGACATCCACTTCAGTTTAGGCAATGAGAGATGCCTACTGGAAAAATGGAAGGGGTAAAGAAAGGGGAAGCTGCTGAATTTTTCTGTCACTCTAACAGTAGTGATCATGTCTGCCAGGAACTATGGGGCTCTCTCAGTGTCAAAGGTTCCCCAGCAGTAGTTTTAATAACAGCAGCATTCATTTCCATCAGTGTCAGCTGTGAGTTTGTTCCTGAATTGTGGCAGAACACATCCTGCTTTATTTATTCTACTCTAGGGATGGTTATTAAAGTTTATCATAGTAACTTCCTGTACTAAGTTGCTTTCTGTTCTAGCTCTCTACGTTCTTCAGATATGCACATTTCTAAACATGGCTTGCAAGACTGCATCAAATTTCCATGAATAATTTTCCAGCTTCAGTTCAGGCCATTCCATTTCCTCTTTTAAAATTAATACTCTGGGGGCACCTGGGTGGCTCAGTGGGTTAAGCCTCTGCCTTCAGCTCAGGTCATGATCTCAGGGTCCTGAGATTGAGTCCCACATCCGGCTCTCTGCTCAGCAGGGAGCCTGCTTCCCCCTCTCTGCCTGCCTCTCTGCCTACTTGTGACCTCTGTCTGTCAAATAAATAAATAAAAATCTTTTAAAAAATAAAAAAATAAAAAAATAAAATTAATACTCTGAACAGATTTGAGATTATTTTAAATCTTCCATCTTTGTAATAGATTCCTTATATTAATTCTCCATTTGAAGCACCCAGTAAGGTTCCTGTGTTCCTGGTTGGACCTTAATTGATTCAGAACTCCTGCTGAAGAGAGAGGACTGGTATCATATGTGGCAACAAAGAAGTTAAGGACTTTGGCAAGAATCGTTTCAGTATAAAAGTAGAACAGAAGTCAGCCTGCTCAAGTTGAAGATACTGAATGATGATTACATCCAGAAAGCAAGGACAGATAAGTTCTAGAACTCCAGCTATAAAAGTGAGGAGAGAGGGAACAGGTAGGAAGGGAACTGTTAGACTTGTGCTGTTAAATATGGTAGCCAGTAGACACATGTAATTATTGAGCATTTGAATTGTAGTTAGTTTGAACTGAGATGTGCTAAAGTAAAAAAAAAAACAAACAAACAAACTTACTGTATTTCAGATAGTATTAACAAAAGAGATTTCATTAATTTTTTCATTGATTATATGTTGAAATAGGAATGTTAGACATAGTTTAATAAAAATACTATTCAAATTAATCAATTTCTTTTAAATTTCATTTAGTATAGTTACTAGAACACTTAAAATTATATATATGGCTTGGACAGTGCTGTTCTAGACTAAGAATGAAATAGCCAATGGTGTTATTACCCCCCTTTATGTGTTACAGTCTACAAGGTATGTGGTTTAAAGAGTTCAGCAGGGCCTAAAACATACAATATGCTCATGAAACAATGTTGCATCAAAACATACTTTGGTTTGTTTGGAAAATAAAGATGGAAAAATGCTGATTGTTCCTAATCCCATAATTAGAAAAAACATGTAATTTTCTGTGTTCAGAAGACACTTGAGAATAAATGGTATTTTTAGGAGACATAATCAAATTTGCACAATTATCATGGTAATGCACAAGGTAGAATTGGGAAAGGGGATACTGAAGCTAAGAAGATCAATTAGAGGACAGTAGCGCAAGACTCCTGGAGAGAGGTGAGGGAGGTCTAAATTAAAATTGTGTAGATGGGACAGACAGGGTAGTATAATGGATATGGTAATAGAATTGTCAAGATTTGGATAATAATTGAATGTAGAGGTTTACAGAGTAGCTGCACTACCTATCAACTTTGAAGTATACCATGAAGTTAAATCATATACTCAGATTTCAGATATATTTGGAAAAAGGAAATGTCATTACTTTGGAAAATAAGTTTACTTATATTACTGGTTTGCCAAGAAAGAAAGAGATCACCTCATGCCCTAATGAGGCAACCAAACCTCCTTATACCAAACTCTTGAAATTAACAAATAGTGATTCTGGTGGTGACCATGTCAGATACCCAATCAGGCTTTTAATCAGAACATCAACTGGTTACTAATATGATATCATTCTCAAATGATGCTGAACAGCTAGCTGTGGTAGAAACTACCTGGAAGTGGAGAGAGCAAGTAAGGGTGCAAGGCCTGGCTCTATCAAAACCAACTCTGAAAGTAACTTTACCTAATGGAGCTTTAATTCCTTCACCCATAAAATAAAGATAAAAACATCTGCCACTAGATACTTTAAAATTGCACAAGGCCATGTAAGTGAATATACTTTATAAATATGGAAGATTATATAAATATACATATGGTACATTTTTTATGGCTTCTATTTCAAACTTACACATTTTTAGTGGAAGTGAGAACATTTCCACAAGTGAACTTTTAATGATTAAGCTCCTACAGTGTGGAGAAAAGAAACCCTGAGCTCAAGTATCTATTAATAGGGATTCCAGTCATCACCCACCCCCATAGTAAATGTGTTGGTATGTGTAAGCTTGTGCAGGGAGGGATTGGTGGGTGTGTGTTTCAGAGTGGAGACGTAGAAAGAAAACATCACAGCTTGAAAAAGCTATACTTGAATGTTTTGCAAAAACAGTTTCTACAATTAACCCTGCTGATCTGTTTGTAAACCCAAAATAGTATAAACACACACAGTTGCTCTCATTAATTTTTGATAAGCAATAAGACTCACAAATATTTTACTTCTAAGCATATGTTAGCTGCAGTTGGCTACAGTGGCAGGCATATGCTTTGACATATGATATTCCATCTTGTACCAAATGCACATGCCTCACATCTAAAACAATAGCTGAACTACATGTGGGCATCTCATTGGCTGAGTGTTTGGCTCATTCATATTTGGGCTTCTTTGAATAAGATTTTAAGCCAGAAAAATACACAAGTACCTAAATCTGGGACACTTCAAATTTTATGAATGTATGTTGCCTATCCATTCTTAAAACAGTAATAGAAAATGGGCTCAAATTCTACATAGTGTAATTTGAGTTTATGAATTTTTTTCCCCTATGGTATCCATTTGTCCTCAAATAACCTACAGCAATCTAACACACTGGGCCTTTTCCTGAAAATATAATTCTCAAAGCCATTCTTTCGTTTTAAGCAACCCAATCAAACTTGAATACCTTTTATATGCTTAGCAAAATACTTACTACAATATTTTCTAAAAGTGCCAAAAGATCCAAATAGTAGCCCAGTAGTTAGAGGGTCAATGTATTTACATACATAATAACCAGCTGCCATTACATACAAAGTTCTATATAATTCAGTGAAAACTAATAGGTTCTAACATTAATCTCTTTCAGACTTGAATCCTGGAACACTTAAAGGATATGCCAAGGAATGATATAAGGAAATAATGGCTGACCTGAGTATAAAACACGGGTAAATTAAGAATGTCTAAAGAGAAAAGGAAGGCATTCTAGTGTAGATAAAAACATGAACCAATGTGTGAAGGTTTGGATCAGTTTTTGTGCTGATTGCAAGGGCAAACTGGTAACAAGGTAGAAGCATTTCAGGGAATTTGTCTAAGTTAAAGGTATCTGTAGACCAGAGCAGAAGATTGCAGTGGAATAGGAGGACCCTAGGTCCTCATCATCCCATGAACACAATTAGGTAACTATCAAATCATCCTAAATACCCTAGAAATGTACTTGAATGAAGACTAGAAGAAAAACTTCCACAACTAAATGAAGAAAAGAAGGTAGGAAATGCTGGGATGTGTTTTAGGGGAGAAATGGATCATAGGTGTTACAGACAGGAGGTAATCATAGTTGCAAAGAAGGGTGAAAAAGAGAGGATACACACAAGGACAGTATTTCCCCCAAGGCCATTAGCCTGGAAAAAGAGAGGACTGAATATTTGAATTCTTTGAATCAGCAGGACTTAAAGCCTAGAGTTTTAAAGGTCAGTGGACTTGGCTGGCATAGAGCCCAGAGAACACTATATTCCTACTGGAGAGAAGGCAGGCAAACAACCCAGGGGCAGAAAGCATGGAAACAGTGATCTGTTTCCCACTCTCCTGCACTCTGGTGGAATTGCCTTTCTTAGTCACACTTGCTTCAGTCCCAGGGCAGCGGGACCCTCCTCAAGAAGATAAGCACAAACCCTTTCCCACACCATGTCTCCCAACCAAAGAGTTCTGTAGGGCCTCTGTTGCAGTAGGGATGGTAACAAGTCTTGTTTCACAAGCAGACCAGAGCATTCCTATTTAAAACTCACCACATTCAGACCAGGGACCAAATACTGCCCATAGCAGGCAAAGAGGGCTACTGTAGATGACTGGCCTGAAGGACAGAGCAGCCAGAACACAAATGCAGAGTGCACACAGTACACAACAGAGATACTCCCTGCAGTGCCAGGCCCTGGGCAATACATGACCTTTTCTCAAGGCTATTGCTTTCAGGAGCAGGAGACATAGCAGGCTTTTCTAACACAGATAAGAAGGCAGAGATAGAAAAATGTGAAAATGAAGGAATTTATCCCAAATGAAAAAGATAAGGACGCACCAAGAGATCTAAGTAAAACAGATATAAGTAACATGCCTGATGGAGAATTTAAAGCAACGACCACAAGGATACTCACTGGGCTTGAGAAAAGAATAGCAGATAGCAATGAGACCCTCACCACAAGATCAGTGTTAAAAAAGAATCAATCACAGATGAGGAGTTCGATAAAGAAGATTAGAATCACACCTGATGCAATGAACAGCAGGCTGGAAAAAGCAGATAAATAAACTAATGACATAGAAAACAAAGTGCTGGAAAGCAATGAAGCTGAACAAAAGAGAGAAAGAATTATGCAACATGAAAACAGACATTGGGAACTCAGTGATTCCATCAAATGTAATAATATTCATGTTATATAAGTCCCAGAAGAAGAAGAGAGAGGAAAGGAGGTAGAAAATTTATTCAAAGAAATAATAGCTGAAAATTTTCTTAACCTAAGGAAGGAAACAGATATCCAGATGCAGGAGGAATAGGAAACTACCATCAAAATAAACAAAACCAGGCCAACACCAAGACAAATTGTAATTACTTTTGCAAATTATAGAGATAAAGAAAAAATCTTAAGAGCTTCAAGACAAAAGAAGTTCTTAACTTACAAGGGAAAACGTTCTCAAGCCCACCTGGAAATTTTCAACAGAAACTTGGCAAGCCAGAAGAGAGTGACACAATATATTCAAAGTGTTGAATAGGAAAAATATGTAGCCAAAAATACTATCCAGCAAGGCAGTCATTCAGAATAGAAGGAGAGTTTATCAGAAAAATAAAAACTAAGGGAAGTCACGACCAGTAAACCAGCCCTGCAAGAAATATTAAAGGAGCCTTTTTGAGTGCAAAGGAGAGCCCCAAAGTGACAAAGACAAGAAAGGATCAGAGAAATCTCCAGAAGAAATGAAAAAACAAGTAATAAAATGGCAATAAATACATATATATCAATGATCACTTTGAGTGTAAATGGACTAATGCTTCAATCAAAAGACACAGGGTGTCAGAATTGATAAAAAAAGAAGAACCATCTATATGTTTCCTACAAGAGACTCATTTTAGACCTAAAGACACCTGAAGATTGAAAGTGAGGAGATGGAGCAACATTTATCATGCAAATTGATGCTGAGCTGCAATACTTATATCAGACAAACTAGACTTTAAAACAAAGAAGGGCATTATATAATAATAAAGGGGACAATCCAACAAGATGATATAACAATTGTAAATATTTATGCATGCAACGTGGGAGCACCCAAATACATAAAAGAATAATAAACAGGGGCACCTGGGTGGCTCAGCGGGTTAAAACCTCTGCCTTCAGCTCAGGTCATGATCCCAGGGTCCTGGGATCGAGCCCCGCATCAGGCTCTCTGCTCGGCAGGGAGCCTGCTTCCCTTCCTCTCTCTCTGCTTGCCTCTCTGCCTACTTGTGATCTCTCTCTGTCAAATAAATAAATAAAATCTTAAAAAAAAAAAGAATAATAAACATAAAGGACCTAATCAATAATACAATAACAGTAGGTGATTTTAACAACCATACTCACATCAAGGGACAGATCATCTAAATAGAAGATCAACAAACAATGGTTTTGAATAACACACTAGACCAGATGGACTTAACAGATACATTCCATCCTAAAATAGCATAATACACATTCTTTTCAAGAGTACATGGAGCATGATCAAGAATATATCCTGTATTAGGCCACCAAACAGACCTCAACAAATTCAAGATCAAAGCCAAACCATGCACCTTTTCTGACCACAATGCTATAAAACTAGAACTTGATAATGAAAAAAAAATTTGGAAAGAACACAAATAAATCAAGGTTAAACAACACGCTACTAAACAATGAATGGGTCGGTCAGGAAATTAAAGAAGGCATAAGAAAAATACATAGAAACAAATGAAAATGAATATAAAACAGTACAAACCTTTGGGATGCAGCAAAAGTAGTCATAATACGGAAACAAATAGCAATATAGGCCTACCTCAAGTAGCAAGAAAAATCTCAAAAATACAACCTAACTTATCCCTAAAAAATGTAGGAAAAGTAAAATTAAGCCTAAATCCAGAAGGAAGGAAATTATAAAGATTAGAACAGAAATAAATGACATAGAAGTGCCTGGGTGGCTCAGTCAGTTAAGCATCTGCCTACTGCTCAGCTCAGGATCTCAGGGTCCTGGGATTGAGCCTTGAGTTGGACTCCCTGCTCAACGAGAAGTCTTCTTTCCCTCTCCTTTGCCTCTCCCCCACTCATGTTCTCCCTCTCTCTCAAATAAATAAATTCTTAAAAAAAAAAAAAATGACATAGAAACTAAAAAAAAGTAGAACATATTGATGAAACCAGGAGCTGATTCTTTGAAAAACTTAATAAAATTTATAAATGTCTAGCCAGACTTATCAAAAAGAAAAGAAAAAGGACCCAAATAAATAAAATAACAAATGAGAGGAGAAATAACCAACACCACAGAAACACACACAATTATAAGAGAGTGTCATGAAAAATTATATGCCCACAAAATGGACAAGCTGGAAGAAATGGATAAATTCCTAGAAATATATAAACTACCAAAACAAACAGGAAGAACTAGAAAGCTTGAACAGATCTATGATCAGTGAAGAAATTTAATCACTAATAAAAAAAACTCCCAACTAACCAAAGTCCAGGGCCAGAAGACTTCACAGGTAAATTCTATCAAACATTTAAAGAAGGATTAATACCTATTATTTTCAATCTATTCCAAAAAATAGGAAAGGAAGGAAAACTTCCAAATTCATTTAATGAGGCCAGCATTACCCTCAGACCAATACCAGATAAAGACAACACATAAAAATAGAACTGCAGGCAAACATCCCTGATGAACATAGATATGCAAATCTTCAACCAAATACTAGTAAACTGAATCCAACAACAAATTTTAAAAAATCATTCACTGTGATCAAATGGGGTTTATTCCTGAGTTGTGAGGTTGATTCAATATTTGCAAATCAATCAACATGATACATCACATTAGTAAAAGGATAAGAACTTCAGATCATTTCAATAGATGCAGAAAAAGCATTTGACAGAGTCAAATGGTTTATGGTCAAGGACAAGACAGTGATGTCCACTCCCACTATTTGTATTTAATACAGTGCTGGAAGTACTAGCCACAACAATCAGACAACAAAAAGAAATCAAAGGCATCCAAATCAGCAAAGAAAAAGTAAAACTTTTATTATTCTCAGATGATATGATACCACATATAGAAGACCCAAAAGACCACCAAAAACTGCTAGAAATTATACATAAATTCAGTAAAGCTGCAGAATAAAAAAATTAATATACAGAAGGCTGTTGTGTTTCTGTACACTAATAATGAAGTAGCAGAAAGAGAAATTAAGAATATAATCATATTTATAATTGTACCAAAAACAATACTTGGGAATAAATTTAACCAAAGAGAAGAAAGACCTGCATTGTGAAAACTATAACATGGTGAAAAAAACTGAAGATGACACAAAGAAATAGAAATGTATATCATGCTTAAACTGGAAGATTAGTGTTGTTAATGTTTTCTGACCACCCAAAACAGTCTATAGTTTCAATGCAATCTCTTTAAAAATACCAAAAGTATTTCTCACAGAAGTAGAACAAATAGTACTCAAATTTGGATAAAACCCAAAGGGCCCTGAATAGCCAAAGGAATTTTGAGAAAGAAGAACAAAACTAAAGATATCACAATCCCAGATTTTAAACTATACAACAGAGCTATAATAATCAAAACAATATGGTACTGACACAAAAACAGACAGATCAATCAAACAGGATAGAGAGCCCAGAAATTAAACCATGCTTACATGGTCAATTAATCTACAACAAAGGAAGCAAGAATATATAATGGGAAAGGACAATCTTTTCAATAATTAATACTGGGAAACCTAGAGATCTACATGCAAAAGACTGAAACTGGACCACTTTCTAACACTTTACACAAAAATAAACTCAGAACAGATTAAAAACCTAAATGAGACCAGAAACCATAAAACTCCTAGAAGAAAACATAGACAATAGTCTCTTTGGCATTGGCTGTAGCAACTTTTCTCTAGATATTTCTCCTAGGCAAGGGAAATCAAAAACTCCTGGGCATTCACAAAAAATAAATAAAAACATTTGTACAGTGAAGGCAACGATCAACAAAATCAAAAGGCAACCTACTGAATGGGAGAAGATATTTACAAATCCTATATCCCACAGGGGTTAATAAATAAAATATATAAAGAATTTATACAACACCAAATAATAATAATTTAATTTAAAATGGACAGAGGACCTGAATAGACATTCTTCTAAAGAAGACATAGAGCTAGCCAACAGACACATGAAAAGATGCTCAATGTCACTTAACATCATGGAAAAGTCAATCAAAATCACAGTGAGATACCACCTTAGACCTGTCCAAATCACTAGAATCAAAAAGAAGTAACAAGCGTTGGCAAGAATGAGGGGAAAGGGACACCTGGGTGGCTCAGTTGGTTAAGCGGCTGCCTTCGGCTCAGGTCATGATCCCAGCGTCCTGGGATCGAGTCCCACATCGGGCTCCTTGCTCAGCAGGGAGCCTGCTACTCCCTCTGCCTCTGACTGCCACTCTGTCTGCCTGTGCTCTCTCTGACAAACAAATAAAAAATCTTAAAAAAAAAAAAAAGGAATGAGGGGAAAAGGGGCACTTGGGTGGCTCAATCAGTTAAGCAACTGCCTTCAGCTCAGGTCATCGTCCCAGGGTTCTGGAATCAAGCCCTGCATTGGGCTCCCTGCTCAGCAGGGAGCCTGCTTTTCCCTCTCCCCCCTTTGCTTCTACTCTCTTGCTCACCCTCTCTCTCTCTCAAATAAATAAATAAAATCTTGAAAAGAAAAAATAAGAATAAAGAGAAAAGGGAACTCTCAGGCACTGTTGGTGGGGTTGTAAATTTGTGCAGCCACGGTGGAAAACAGTATGGATGTTCTTCAAAAATTAAAAAAATGAAATACCCTATCATCCAGTAATTCCACTACTGAGCATTTAACCAAGGAAAACAAAAAACCATTAATTTAAAAAATATATGCATTTCTACATTTCTTGCAGTGTTATTTACAATAGCCAAGATATGGGAATAACCAAGTGTCCATCAATAGATGGGGGAGTGACAATGGCAATGTCCAAATGCAGAATTGGAATCATGAAGTATTTTGGGAAGAGACAGCATCATGGGAAATGCAAAAGCAGAACCAAGTTTTGAGGAATAAATCAGTTTCATGGGTACAAAAGAGGATACACAAATTGGATGGACTATATTCCAGAGACAGCGGAGATGTTATTACAATACACAGAGTGTTAAATTGCATTCTGAATGCCAGGGAAAGTATAAAGGCATATATATGCAGAAGATTATAGAAAAGAGAGAGAGTGTATGCAACAGTAGAAGCAGATAAAGTTGTGGAGTATTTCACCAAAGGGCAGGACACCATCATTGGATTTGAAATCAGTCTATCTGGGTTTGAACCCTGGCATGGACATTTACTAACTGTGAGAGACTGTGTAGGTTACTTGGCCTCTCTGTGCCTCATTTTCTTTATCTGAAAAGTAAGCTAGTATACAAAGAGTGGTTAGCGTCATTACATGAACTAATCTACATGAAACATTTAGAACAGTGCCTGGCACATAGAAAACATATTTTCTGGATTCTTCTAAAGTTATATTTAACCAGGCTATTGTAGCTGGAACTTACTATGTACCTACCACAGTATCTCATTTAATATCTTAGCAACTTAATGAGGTACCATTATAAGCCCCTTTGACAGATGAGGACACAGATATAGAGGACTATGTAATTTTCTCAAGGTCAACCATTTGTAATGGGAACCAACTTTAGCAAAGGGAATGAAATCAGAAAAATATAGGAACAAAATCAGTTTCCCATTTTAGATTCTACATTAAAAATAAGGTAAATTTCTACCTAGAATATCAAAACTTTTTCTTAAGATTTTATTCATTTATTTGACAGAGAGAGAAATCACAAGCAGGCAGAACAGCAGGCAGAGAGAAAGGGGAAGCAGGCTCCCTGTTGAGCAGAGAGCCTGATGCAGGACTCTATCCCAGGACCCTCAGGTCATGACCTGAGCCGAAGGCAGAGGCTTAACCCACTAAGCCACCAAGCACCCCAAAACATTTCTTTGCAATGACTGTGATTGTTATTTTTGAGAACACCCTCTCTCAACCATTTTAATTTTTGCCTAAGTATAAGGCCTACCAGTTGCTAAAATTAAATTCATTAAAAATCAGAAATCACCACTTGCTTAAGGAGACCAATTAGATTATGTCAACAGTAATATAACTGACATGTTAACTTTGCAGGAAGCATCAAAGCTTGAGCTTGCCTTTTCTTTGTTAGCAGCCCTACAAAATACTAATGTGATTTGACCTATAGCCTCTCCTATTCAACTCAGTACAGACAACTAACTTAATCCTCCCAGAATATGCAGCCTAGAGTAGATGAATCAGAAATTGCAACCTGAATACAGGTTATTTCTTATTCTTCCCTTTGTTCAACTGTTATGTTGTGTCCTGCCCTGGTACAGAAGACACTTTGGTGAAAGCAGATATAAAGCTTCAGGAGACCTCACTAGTGAAAAAAAAAAAAAATATATAGAAGAAAAAAAAAGAAGGATATTAAAAAAAAAAAAAACAGATCTGGGCCAACAACTAGCATCCATTTCTCTTTCTCTTTGAGACATGTTTTGTGGGACAAATTGAAATGACATGGTCAAAAACCTTTCATGCTCACAACAGGGAGCCCTTGGCTTTAAGGAGGAATTCTTGTGAACTCCTTGGATAGACACTGTTTGAGTGGATCCCCTAAAAACTTGTTGCTTCTCAGTGAGATAATGCTCATTATCCACTGGAGAAGGAATCTGTGGGAAACTTCTCACTCTTCTCACTCAACCTCCAACTAACTGCTTCATGAGCTCTTTTATTGATTGATACTGCACCCATATGAGTTAGCTGGAAGGTTGGTATTCATTCAAAACAGCTTGGAAACCATGGGAATCACACTGGCTAAAAACTCTTCACTTAAAGGGGGGGGCGGGGAACCAAACCTGTCTTTTTCATTCTTGCCCTTTCCTCTGGTTTTATTCTAACCAGATGGATTCAGCGACTGGAACACCAAAAACTATAAAGTAAAATTATGCCTTTCTTCATGATGGGAAGTTAATTGCCAATACATGGAGGAAGAGGCATTCCTCAGTTCTAGTATTTGGGGTTCTAACTGGCCCTGGGGAAAAAGCAGTCTTGTCCTCACCAGCAGCTACCTATTGAGCAACTGGAGGGCAAGATGCAGGATAAAATACCAAAGGGTTTTTTTTTTTGCCATATTCCCTTTCTTTAAGTAGTTTGTTTTTTCTATAAATGACTCATGTAGGCAAAAACAAACAAAAAACAAAAGCGAAAACACAGTTCTCTTTTCCTGAAGTCAGGAAAATTGAATTACTTTAGGATTACTTAAAATTATTGTCATCCCTTCTAGGGCCACTCAAACCAGGAACCTGTATTTTTAATGGAATTGAATTCTTGGGTTTACTCTATTTTACATTATGTTGTTCAAGCCATGCCAAATGTTAAGATCAGTTTCTTAGAGGTTGGATGGGGGAACAGATGGGGGAATCTGGAACCAGAAAAGGCACAGAAGAGATGCCATAAATAATTTGAATGCAATTCAGGGTCCTGTTTTCAGCAGTGCTAAACATATTGATTGTGTTTCCCACAATTAAGTTGAGTATCAGTGTCTTTGGAAAGATGAAATTATCTGTACTGATGCAAGACATACCAAAGCATTGTCTAGATCCTTCATAGTCTAGACCCAGGATGGGGAAGGAACTGGCAGGGGGGAAAAAAGGCAAGGGAGAGAAGATCTTATGTAACTATAATTGAGCTCAGATAACAGTCCTAATGGAAAATTGAAGAGGTCATTGGAAATCAAAGCAGAAACCAATTATCTCTATCACGTGAAGTTTAAATAAGGAGGCTGCACACTTGGTATTTATCTTACACTGTGGGTCAGGTTCACTCATTTAACACACTCTGTAAAGACAAAAAAACTTTTCAAAACCCCACTCTAGGGTTGGGAGTTCCCACCAGATATCTCATTGTCCCTGGGCGTGGAGTGACTTAACATGCAGATAATCAGTGCAGGCAAGAACAGAAACAGACATCTACATTACTTTTTCCACAAGATTATAATGAAAGCTCTGGCAAAGTACTAGATTAAGGCTTTGTCATCAACCCCTAGATTTAATGCTGGTAGATACATTTAGAGCAAGATACCTGTTTCAGAGCCAAAAGTATATCTTTATTTGCTTTTCTGACTAATCCTAATCTTACAGTCTATTGAACAGAAATCAAAGGAGAAATATTTTAATTATTTTGCCTAGGATATTGGTCAAGCATTGTCAGTTTTCATAAATGATTTTAAGAGACCTACTCTAAAAGCAAACTTTGAGGGGCGCCTGGGTGGCTCAGTGGGTTAAAGCCTCTGCCTTCAGCCCAGGTCATGATCCCAGGGTCCTGGGATCGAGTCCCACATCGGGCTCTCTGCTTCAGTGGGGAGCCTGTTTTCTCCTCTCTCTCTGCCTGCCTCTCTGCCTACTTGTGATCTCTGTCTGTAAAAGCAAACTTTGAGAACTTAGTTGGAAATCCCTACAGAGAATTCCCGTAGGTGTAAGAGGAATGAGGAGGTGCTTCTGATGTATGGTGCATTATATTGGAAAGTGCATCCTTTGCAATAAAGTTGTCTGCTTAAGTCAGAGGGAGGTAAAAACATGAAGCCAGTCAGAAACCCTATCAAGCCTGGAAGTCACTGGAGTCAAGCACTCAGCCAGCCTATTCTCATAGCCTTATAAGTGACTTTGCTTCTGATATCTGATGACCCGCAAAAGCTAGGTCTCCTGTGATCAGTCTGTGTGGGTAGGGTAGCAGAGTGCCAAAGACACTCCATAATAGAAACTAAAAGAAAGTCAACACAGGTTCATGGGCATTGCAAATACTTTTCCTGTTGGTGGGAAGCCTATAATAGTGGCTTGGAAAACAGTAGTTTCATGTTGAGCATCCTGCGGTGCAGCTTCTAGAAATGGGAAACTTTTTGGAAGCACAGGCTTAAAAACAAAGTTAAAGAGGAGAGTTTCAGTCTAATATGGTGACACAGGAAGACCCTGAATTTACCTTATAATGAGCATACCAAATCTATGCCTGTTTATAGAGCAATTCCTCCTGAAGAAGAACTGAGGGCTGACAAAACAGTTTCTAATAAAAGAGAAAAGCTACTCAGAGAATGGCCAGAGAGACAGAATGAAGTGAAACCCCCACCCCCAGTGCTTCAGTGCTTCAGTGGAGAGGGATAGTACTAGGGGACTATGAGGAGAATAATCTGCCCAGGGGCACATAAAAACAGTTTTGGTTTAAAAGAACAATTAATATATAAAAGATCCATCCTTGGAGTTCCACCAAATAACAAAAGAGCTGCACAAATTCTCTCCAGATCACAGGGGCTGGCAAGCACCATGGTTTACAGTCACCATCCATGCTGACAGTGTAGACAGGGGCAGGATTCTGGATGTCACAGCATGCCTGATCCCTCAGGGAGCCTGGGCCCCTAGCCCAAACCAGCCCCAGTTAGTGCAAGGTGGTCTTAGCATGGCACATACTGGGACACCTCTGATCAGCCCTTACTATAGCTCTAGCTATCATACCAAGGTGACACAGGTACAAAGCACCCCAGAAAACTCCAGGCCATCACCATTCTGGATCCAGACAACTTGATAGGGCATCTCTAGGACAGAGCACTCTGGGACCTCCAAGTTCATACCTCCTTCAGCTCCATCCACCCTGCCAAGGTGTCCCCTGCACAGAGCACTCTAGGTACCCCCTTCCATATGTATCCATATGTATCAAGATTCCAGCCATCCTTCCAGGGTATTTCCCATGTGGAACACTCAGATCCCTGGCCCATAGCACACCTTGGCTCCAGCTGCTCCATTAGGGCACCCCCTATGTGGAATGTGCTGGGACACCTCAGCCCAGACCAGCCTAGTTTCAAATCACTCCCATAAGGCAACTCCTCTGCTTAGCATGCCTGGACATCCCAGTTTGCACCCACTTCAGCTATATCTGTACTACCAAGTTTCTCCTTGTACCAGGCATACTGAGACACACTGGACAATACTGCATCTTGGCTCCAGCCATCCCACCAGGATGCCCTTTACAGAGAGCACCTGAGATACCCCAGCTGACACCCCAGCATGCATCCACTTCAACTTCAGCTATCCTGCCAAAGTTTCCCTTGTGCAAAGAGCCACAGTGATTGCCTATGCCCACTTCAGATCCAATCATCCCACTAGGGAAGCCTCAGCAGAGTGCCTACATGGCTCCAACCAGCCAACCCAAATCAGCACATACACCTAGTCTACACATGAATATTCCCTTAACTTTAGGAGAAGTTGGAGTGCCTGGGTGGCTCAGTGGGTTAAAGCCTCTGCCTTCGGCTTGGGTCGTGGTCCCAGGGTCCTGGGATAGAGCCCTGCATCGAGCCCCGCGTCGGGCTCTCTGCTCAGCGGGGAGCCTGCTTCCCTTACTCTCTCTGCCTGCCTCTCTGCCTACCTGTGGTCTCTGTCTGTCAAATAAATAAAATCTTTTAAAAAAAGTTTAGGAGAAGATGGCGGAGAAGTAGCAGGCTGAGACAACATCAGCCAGCAGGAGATCAGCTAGATAGCCTATCAAACCATTCCGAACACCTACAAATCCAACAGGAGATCAAAGAGAAGAAAAACAACAATTCTAGAAACAGAAAATCAACCACTTTCTGAAAGGTAGGACCAGCGGAGAAATGAATCCAACGCGACGGGAAGATAGACCCCATGGGGAGGGACCGGCTCCCAGCAAGCGGCGGAGCACAAAATCAGGACTTTTAAAAGTCTGCTCCACAGAGGGACATCGCTCCAGATGCTAAACTGGGGTGAAGACCTCACGGGGACAACGTGGACTCAGGTCCCGCGGGGTCACAGAAGGATTGGGGGTGTCTGAGTGTCGCAGAGCTCACAGGTATTAGAGCGGGGAAGTCGGCTGCGGAGACAGAGCTGAGATTTCCTAGTGGTCTGTGACACAGACCCGTGCTCTGTGGCACGGGCCGGTGCTCTGTGCGAGGGGTCCCCACAAGATCCGGGGAGACTCCGACCCGGGAGAGCTCAGGGATCTACGGGGTTTGGAGAATCCAGGTGGGACTCTGCCAGAGACAGAGACACTTGGTCACAGGCTGGGTGAGCTCGGAGCGCTCCCAGAAGCCAGTGAGACGGGACTGCTTACGCACGATTTTCTCTGAGCGCGGTCTCCGGGCGCAAACGTAGGCTGGGGAGACCAGAGGGATTAAAACGCTTTTCTATGAAGGCGCACTGAAGACTGGGGCCCCTAGCTCTTGGCTCCTCTGAACCATAGATTGGGAGGCCACCATTGTCATTCCTGTCCTCCGGAACTCTACGGAAAGCACTCAGGGAACAAAAGCTCCTGAAAGCGAACCTGAGAGGATTACTTAGCCCGGCCCCTGGTAAGGGCGGTGCAACTCCGCCTGGGGCAAAGACACCTGAGAATCACTACAACAGGCCCCTCCCCCAGAAGATCAAAGAAATACAGCCAAGACCAAGTTCACTTAACAAGGAGAACAGCAGATTCTTATCTGGACAAAATGACAAGGCGGAAAAACTCACCACAAAAAAAAGACCAGGAGACAGGACCGAAGGCTAGGGACCTAATCAATACAGACATTGGTAATATGTCAGATCTGGAATTCAGGATGACGATTCTCAAGGTTCTAGCCGGGCTCGAAAAAGGCATGGAAGATATTAGAGAAACCCTGTCAGGAGAAATAAAAACCCTTTCTGGAGAAATAAAAGAAATAAAGTCTAATCAAGTTGAAATAAAAAAAGCTATTAATGAGGTGCAATCAAAAATGGAGGCTCTTACTGCTAGGATAAATGAGGCAGAAGACAGAATTAGTGATATAGAAGACCAAATGGCAGGGAATAATGAAGCAGACCAAAAGAGAGACAATCAACTACTGGACCACGAGGGGAGAATTCGAGAGATAAGTGATGCCATAAGACGAAACAACATTAGAATAATTGGGATTCCAGAAGAAGAAGAAAGAGAAATAGGAGCAGAAGGTATACTGGAGAGGATTATTGTAGAGAATTTCCCTAATATAGCAAGGGGAACAAGCATCAAAATCCAGGAGGTGCAGAGAACACCCCTCAAAATCAATAGGAATCGGTCCACACCCCGCCATCTAATAGTAAAATTTACAAGTCTTAGCGACAAAGAGAAAATCCTGAAAGCAGCACGGGACAAGAAGTCTGTAACGTACAATGGTAAAAATATTAGATTGGCAGGAGACTTATCCACAGAGACCTGGCAGGCCAGAAAGAACTGGCATGATATATTCAGAGCACTAAACGAGAAAAACATGCAGCCAAGAATACTTTATCCAGCTAGGTTATCATTGAAAATAGAAGGAGAGATTAAAAGCTTCCAGGACAAACAAAATGTGAAAGAGTTTGTAAACACCAAACCAGCTCTACAGGAAATATTGAAAGGGGTCCTCTACGCAAAGAGAGACCCTAAAAGTATTATCAGAAAGGAATAGAGACATTATACAGTAACAATCACCATATAGGCAATACAATGGCACTAAATTCATATCTCTCAATAGTTACCCTGAATGTAAATGGGCTAAATGCCCCAATCAAAAGACACAGGGTTTCAGAATGGATAAAAAAAAACAAAACCCATCTATATGCTGCCTACAAGAAATTCATTTTAGACCCGAAGACACCTCCAGATTGAAAGTGAGGGGGTGGAAAACAATTTACCATGCTAATGGACATCAGAAGAAAGCTGGGGTGGCAATCCTTATATCAGATCAATTAGATTTTAAGCCAAAGACTATAATAAGAGATGAGGAAGGACACTTCATCATACTCAAAGGGTCTGTCCAACAAGAAGATCTAACAATTTTAAATATCTATGCCCCTAACATGGGAGCAGCCAACTATATAAACCAATTAATAACAAAATCAAAGAAACACATTGACAAGAATACAGTAATAGTTGGAGACTTTAACACACCCCTCACTGAAATGGACAGATCATCCAAGCAAAAGATCAACAAGGAAATAAAGGTCTTCAATGACACGCTGGACGAGATGGACATCACAGATATATTCAGAATATTCTACCCCAAAGCAACAGAATACACATTCTTCTCTAGTGCCCATGGAACATTCTCCAGAATAGATCACATCCTGGGTCATAAATCAGGTCTCAACAGGTTTCAAAAGATTGGGATCATTCCCTGCATATTTTCAAACCACAATGCTCTGAAGCTAGAACTCAATCACAAGAGGAAATTTGGAAAGAGCACAAATACATGGAGACTCAACAGCATCCTTCTAAAAAATGAATGGGTCAACCAGGAAATTAAAGAAGAATTGAAAAAAACCATGGAAACAAATGATAATGAAAACACAACGGTCCAAAATCTGTGGGACACAGCAAAGGCAGTCCTGAGAGGAAAATATATAGCGATACAAGCCTATCTCAAGAAACAGGAAAGGTCTCAAATACACAACCTAACCCTACACCTCAAGGAGCTCGAGAGAGAACAACAAAGAAAGCCTAAACCCAGCAGGAGAAGAGAAATAATAAAGATCAAAGCAGAAATCAATGAAATAGAAACCAAAAAAATAATAGAACAAATCAATGAAACTAGGAGCTGGTTCTTCGAAAGAATTAATAAGATTGATAAACCCCTAGCCAGACTTATCCAAAAGAAAAGAGAAAGGACCCAAATAAATAAAATCATGAATGAAAGAAGAGAGATCACAACCAACACCAAAGAAATACAAACAATCATAAGAACATATTATGAACAACTCTATGCCAACAAATTCGACAATCTGGAAGAAATGGATGCTTTCCTAGAGACATATAAACTGCCAAAACTGAACCAGGAAGAAATAGAAAACCTGAATAGGCCCATCACCAGTAAGGAGATTGAAGCAGTCATCAAAAATCTCCAAACAAACAAAAGCCCAGGGCCAGATGGCTTCCCAGGGGATTTCTACCAAACATTTAAAGAAGAATTAATTCCTATTCTCCTGAAACTGTTCCAAAAAATAGAAATGGAAGGAAAACTTCCAAACTCATTTTATGAGGCCAGCATCACCTTGATCCCCAAACCAGACAAGGATCCCATCAAAAAAGAGAATTACAGACCAATATCCTTGATGAACATAGATGCGAAAATTCTCACCAAAATACTAGCCAATAGGATCCAACAGTACATTAAAAGGATTATTCACCACGACCAAGTGGGATTTATTCCAGGGCAGCAGGGTTGGTTCAACATCCGCAAATCAATCAATGTGATACAGTACATTAACAAAAGAAAGAACAAGAACCATATGATACTCTCAATAGGTGCTGAAAAAGCATTTGACAAAGTGCAACATCCCTTCCTAATCAAAACTCTTCAAAGTGTAGGGATAGAAGGCACATACCTCAATATTATCAAAGCCATCTATGAAAAACCCATGGTAAGTATCATTCTCAATGGAGAAAAACTGAGAGCTTTTCCGTTAAGGTCAGGAACACGTCAGGGATGTCCGCTATCACCACTGCTATTCAACATAGTACTAGAAGTCCTAGCCTCAGCCATCAGACAACAAAAAGAAATTAAAGGCATCCAAATCGGCAAAGAAGAAGTCAAACTATCGCTCTTTGCAGATGATATGATACTATATGTGGAAAACCCAAAAGGCTCCACTCCAAAAATGCTAGAGCTTGTACAGGAATTCAGTAAAGTGTCAGGATATAAAATCAATGCACAGAAATCAGTTGCATTTCTTTACACCAACAACAAGACAGAAGAAAGAGAAATTAAGGAGTCAATCCCATTTACAATTACACCCAAAACCATAAGATACCTAGGAATAAACCTAACCAAAGAGACAAAAAATCTATACTCAGAGAACTACAAAGTACTCATGAAAGAAATTGAGGAAGACACAAGGAAATGGAAAAATGTTCCATGCTCATGGATTGGAAGAATAAATATTGTGAAAATGTCTATGCTACCTAAAGCTATCTACACATTTAATGCAATGCCTATCAAAATCCCA
>ML106755.1:0-28939 GCA_003697995.1 Taxidea taxus jeffersonii
AATCGGGAGGGAGACAAACCAAAAGAGACTCTTAATGTCATAAAACAAACTAAGGTGGGTGGGGGGGAGAGGGTTTGGGAGAGGGTGGTGGGGTTACATTATCTGTTTAAATAAAAAAGCTTAAAAAAAAAGAATACACACACACACACACACAGGAATATTACTCAGCCATCAGAAAGGATGAATACTTACCATTTACATTGACCTGGGTGGAGAAGAAGAGTACTGTGCTGAGCAAAATAAGTCAATCAGAGAAATACAATTATCATATGGTTTTACTCATGTGGAATATAAGAAACAAGACAGAGGATCATAGGGGAAGGGAAGGAAAAATGGAATGGAAAGAAATCAGAGAGGGAGACAAACCATTAGAGACCCTTAACTATAGGAAACAAACTGAGAGTTGCTGGAGGTGAGGTGAGTGTGGAGATGGGGTACCTGGGTGATGGGCATTAAGGCAGGTGCGTGACATGATGAGCACTGGGTGTTATACACAACTGATGAATTACTGAACTCTATATCTGAAACTAATGATGTACTATAATTTGGGTAATTGAATAAAAAAAAAGATAATTCTTATTTCATCCTAGGGAAAAAAAAAGACAGTATGATTCTTAAACATACCCACATCATACTTTTCACTTTTAAAAATCTGTTGTGATGTAGTGAATAAGATTAGGATCTTTTTTCAAGTATAGCTGGTTTTGAATCTGGGGTATATCACTAGCCTGTTGCGTGTCCTTTTTTTTTTTAATTAATTAATTTATTTTTTATTATTTAAGCTTTATTTAAACATATAATGTAACCCCACCACCCTCTCCCAAACCCTCTACCCCCCCAACCCCCCTCAGTTTGTTTTATGACATTAAGAGTCTCTTTTGGTTTGTCTCCCTCCCGATCCCATCTTGTTTCATTTTTTCTTTTCCTACCACCTTAACCCCCACTCCCGTTGCATCTCTACTTCCTCATATCAGGGAGATCATGTGATAGTTGTCTTTCTCCAGTTGACTTATTTCGCTAAGCATAATACGCTCTAGTTCCATCCATGTCATCGCAAATGGTAAGATTTCATTTCTTTTGATGGCTGCATAGTATTCCATCGTATATATACACCACCTCTCCTTTATCCATTCATCTGTTGATGGACATCTAGGTTCTTTCCATAACTTGGCTATTGTGGACATGGCTGCTATAAACATTCAGGTACACGTGCCCCTTTGGATCACTACGTTTGTATCTTTAGGGTAAATACCCAGTAGTGCAATTGCTGGGTCATAAGGTAGCTCTATTTTCAATTTTTTGAGAAACCTCCATGCTGTTTTCCAGAGTGGTTGCACCAGCTTCATCAAGATCAAAAGCTTTTGCACAGCAAAGGAAACAGTCAACAAAACCAATAGACAACTGACAGAATGGGAGAAGATATTTGCAAATGACATATCAGATAAAGGGCTAGTATCCAAAATCTATAAAGAGCTTAGCAAACTCAACACCCAAAGAACAAACAATCCAATCAAGAAATGGGCAGAGGACATGAACAGACATTTCTGCAAAGAAGACATCCAGATGGTCAACAGACACACGAAAAAGTGCTCCACATCACTGGGCATCAGGGAAATACAAATCAAAACCACAATGAGATACCACCTCACACCAGTCAGAATGGCTAAAATGAACAAGTCAGGAAGTGACAGATGCTGGTGAGGATGTGGAGAAAGGGGAACCCTCCTACACTGTTGGTGGGAATGCAAGCTAGTGTGTCTATATTCTTTATCCATACGTCTGTTGATGGACATCTGGGCTCCTTCCATAGTTTGGCTATCATTGCTTTATAAACATTGGGGTGCAGGTGTCTCTTCAAATCATTATATTCGTATCTCTGGGGTAAATACCTAGTAGTGCAATTGGTGGGTCATAGGGTAGCTCTATTTCTAACTTCTTGAGGAAACTCCATAATGTTTTCCAGATTGGTTGTACCAGCTTGCATTTCCCGAGCTGTTAATTTTAGCCATTCTGACTGGGGTGAGGTGGCATCTCATTGTCAAGTGAGATGGAGCATTTATTTATGTATCTATTGACCATTTTTATGTCTTCTTTGGAGAAATGTCTGTTCATGTCTTCTGTCCATTTCTTGACTGGATTGTTCATTTTTTGGGTGTTGAGCTGGATATGTTCTTTATAGATCTTGGGTACTAGCCCTTTATCTGATATGTCATTTGCAAATATCTTCTCCCATTCTGTCAGTTGTCTTTTGGTTTTGTTAACTGCTTCCTTTGCTGTGCAAATCTTTTATCTTGTTGAAGTCCCAATATCTCATTTTTGCTTTGTTTCCCTTGCCTTTGGAGATGTGTCTAGCAAGAAGTTGCTGTAGCCAAGGTCACAGAGGTTGCTGTGTGTGTTCTTCTCTAGGGTTTTGATGGATTTCTGTCTCACATTTAGGTCTTCCATCAATTTTGAGTTTATTTGTGTGTCTGGTGTAAGGAAATGGTCCAGTTTCATTCTTCTACTTGTGGCTGTCCAATTTTCCCAACACTATTTCTTGAAGAGACTGTCCCTTTTCCCATTGGATATTCTTTCCTGCTTTGTCAAAGTTTAGTTGATCAAAAAGTTGAGGGTCCATTTCTGGGTTCTCTATTCTGTTCCATTGATCTATGTATCTGTTTTTGTGCCAGTACCATACCACCTTGATAATTACAGCTTTGTAATAGAGCTTGAAGTCCAGCATTTCAATGCACCAGTTTTGGTTTTCTTTTTCAACACTCTTCTGGATATTTGGGATCTTTTCTGGTTCCTTATAAATTTTAGGATTATTTATTGCAGTGCTGTGGAAAAAAAAAATGATGATATTTTGGTAGGGATTGCATGAATGTGTAGATTGCTCTGGGTAGCATAGACATTTTAATAATATTTATTCTTTCAATCCATGAGCATGGAATATTTTTCCATTTCTTTGAGTCTTCCTCCACTTCTTTCATAAGTGTTCTACAGTTTTCTGAGTACATATCCTTTGCCTCTTTGGTTAGGTTTATCACTGGTTGTCTAATGTGTTTTGGTGCAATTATAAATGGGATCAATTCCTTAATTACTCTTTCTTCTGTCTCATTGTTAGTGTATAGAAATGTGACTCATTTCTGTTCATTGATTTTATCCCTCCGTATTGCTTAATTCCTGTATGAGTTCTAGCAATCTTTTGGATTTTCCACATAAAGTATCATATCATCTGCGAAGAGTGAGAGTTTGACTTCTTCTTTGCCAGTTTGAATGTCTTTTATTTTTTTGCTGTTGTCTGATTGCCAAGGCTAAGACTTCTAATATAATGTTGAACAACACTGGTCAGAGTGGACATCCTTGTCATGTTCCTGACCTTAGGGGGAAAGCTCTCAGTTTTTCCTCATTGAGAATGATATTAGCCGTGGACTTTTCATACATAACTTTTATGATATTGAATTAGGGAATCATATGTCTTAATGAGAATTTAGTTGAAAAGAATTTACTTACAACTTTACTAGGGGGAGACACAAACATTTTCAGTTAGTCAGATTAATAACAACAACAACAACAAAAAAAAACAGTAGATGGAAAATAAAGCTAGGAAAGGAGAGTGCAGACAACCAAAGGACTAGAAGCATTAATATTTGACAAAATTGAGGTGTTTCATGGTCATCTCTTAAAGATTTGGGTTTCATTTTGTCACAGTTGCTTCTTGTCCTTAGCCCTCACATTCCAAAACTGAAAGTGGTTTTTCATAGGTATTGTTTTTGATTCTGCTATATTTTTTGTATAACTCAAAAGCACATGCAGGGGTGGAAAACTCTTATGTTCTGTAACTGAAGACTGTAAATGACGGCTGGTTACCAGGAGAAAGGAAATAACAAATTGTTATTGTATGAACACAATGAGGGGCTCCACAGAAAAGAAATGAAAACCCAAAAATGCAGTCAGATTCAAGGGCTTTAAACCATTTTAACAAAGGAAAATAAATTGTAGCAAAGTGATATTTACTCCTTCCTTGTGGCTACTAGTGGGGAGTAAATTGTGAGAAGGTAAATACATGGGAAGGTAAGAGTTATTTGGTAAAGTTTATTTATGCAGATTCCTCTTGATACCTTCTTCATCTCTGGTGACAAGGGTTGTCCTCTTTCTGGTACAGTTGGTAGTGGGGGGAAGACATCTTACAAGAGGAATTTATGCCCCAATTTTAAGCAGATAAGGGGAGGACATAGAGCTAGTCCTGTGTCTGTTTTTTCTCAGTTACCTTCAACTCAAAATAATCCTTATGATAAAGTGGCATGTTAGGCTGGCATATTTTGATCCCTTTATGCCTAAGCTTCCACATGAAATTCAGAAATAGTAATATTTTCTTATAAACTACTTTGTCCCCTAATATCAAACTCAGATGACATTCTTTTTCAAGCCTGACTCTGAAACATTCACCTCTAGGAGTTTTATTATGTTGTTTGTTTTAGAAGTCTTTTAAATCCTGGACTGATGGAAAAATGTAAATGTGATAATGAATATATATTCTAAAAATAAGAATATTTTAATAGAAGATAAGATTCAGAAATTGTGTTTTAATCTGTGACCTAATGCAATTTATTTCTTGTATTTCTTACATGAAATCATTTATTGGAGCTGCCTCATTGTATGTTCTTCCTGTGTCTTCTTTGATCCTTACTCTTTTTTTCATTTTCTTTTTCTGTTTTTTTTCCCTTCCACCTCCCCACCCTAGGGTCAATTATCAGTCCTCTCTATAACGTTCATTTCCCTTAGTGGACTTAGTTTTACTTCTTTATCCTTCTTCTCTAGGCTGTTTCTATAGGGCCTGTAAGATGAAAATAGTTGCTAAACATGAGTGTTTGCAATCCATTTTGTGATAAGCAACAATAATTTGAATCTTAATTACACAAAATGTTATCCCCTCTTAAAAGAATTCAATTTTCTCAATAATAGGCTTGTATTACAGAAAGATCATTTCCTTATTATTATGGCTATATTTGATTTTTGCCAATAAAATTGTGAAAATTAGTTTTCTCTCTTGTTATAAAGTACTTACACAATATCCTTGAATTTGTCTTTTGGACTGCAAAGTCTAAAATATTCATATCTCTTCCTTCATTAAAAAAATGTTTGCCAATGCCTTGTCTAAAGATTGGATTCATTCAACAGATGTCTCCTGTTTGACTTTTATAATTCAGAATGTTTAAAAACAACAACCACAGAAACTTATAGTACTCTCTTTCTTTCCTGAACGTAAGCAGAAACTATAATTTGGCATGCTTTTTAGCATTAAGATATTTGTGTGCTGAATTGTATGTGAGTGTGAGTGTGTATGTGTGTATGTGTTTGTGTGTGTCTATTGAACTGGATATCATCTTAGCTCTTCAACAGATTTCAGGCTTAGAAAAGGCAGGTAATTATTCATAATCTTATTTTATTTACCATGAAAGATAACATTTTGATGCTAATGAAAATGCTGATCAAGGAATACTATATAAATAAATGGTTACATGAAATGGAGAATTTGAGAGTCAACATTAAGTCATATACAGAATAAACACATTTAATGATCATGCATATCTTACTTCAAAATGAAAGTTCTCATCTTTAGTTCCCTAGAGACTCGGGAATTCTTAGTGAAATGAGAAGAACTGTAAGTGAGAGCTTCAATAAGAAGCCCATGCGTGGTGAGACTGTCTCAGTCTCTTACTCATCCAATGACCAAGGCAAATTGATCCATCCTGCTGAGTCTCCTTTCTCATGTGACTTAAAGTGGATGATCTGCAAGATTTCATCAAGTTCTGATAATCTGCAGCTACTACGGCCAGCTTTCCCACCAGCAAGTAGTATTTCTGGTAATCGACATTACTGTTTAAAGGAACACAAGTCAGATGCCCCTTCTGAAAAATACCAGTCTTGCTGACTATTAACTTGTTTTTATGAGCTGGATGTGCTTCTCAGGGCTTGCCAGGATTCTCGCTTAATCCACAACATGAAGTAGCTACTGTTGCTTTTTTTTTTTTTAGATGAGGAAACTAGGCTCAAAAGAGGTTAAGGTGATTTGCCTGTAGTCAGAAAACTTAGAAGTGTCAAAACTGGAATTTAAATACTATTTTATTTCAAAACTTAAATTACTGACAGTGAAACTATATAGTTGCGTGTTTTAGTGACTCCCTCCTGAAAATCTTCTCATTTCCTAAACGTGAAGAAATCGCCTTTGAAAGGCAAAGCTCTTCAGTCCGTCCTCCCTAACCCTTCAACACTCAGCTAACCATTCGACATGAATTAGGAAAGGTAGAAAAGCAGAAAGAATATCAGAAGGGAAATGCTGTCCTGAAAGAGCTTATTTTGTTGCCTAAAACAGACCTAACTTCCTGCTTTATCTGCAATAGAAAAATACTGTGGACCAGGAGACTTCAACAAACATTTATTTTTCACAGTTTTGGAAGCTGCAAAGTCCAAGATCAAGCTGCTGGCAGATTGGATGTCTAGTGATGCTCTCAGTTTGCAGATCTCATTAGGTTTTCACATGCACTTGGAGAGACAGAGACAGCTTTCCTGTCTCTTAACTCTTTTTATAAATGTCACTAAGCCCATAATGAGGAACCCACCTACATGACTCAATCAAATACTAATTATCTCCCAAAGGCCCCATTTCCAAATAATATCAAATTGGGGATTAGGGTTTCAACATATACATGTTGAAGGGACACAAACATTCAATACAAAGCATTCTGTTTTATAACTTTACTGGAATATCTTTACTAAAAGTTTACTTGTTCCATGCCCTTTTGAAAGAACACTCTACCTTTAAAGATCAAGAAAGCACAGAGTTGAACTAAAAATGTGATTTGAAATCCCATCTAAACACAGCATACTATGTATCCCCAGGTGCTATCCTCAGTGAATGTCATGATTACTGCAAAGACTCTTAGTATTTTTTTCCTTCTTTTTAGGTAAAATCCAACCATCAAATTTATATATTTGATGACCTCCCTCTTTTTAGCTTTCTCCAGAACAAATCAAAGAATATTAATGTGGGTGTGTATATACATTTGAATTACATTAAAAAAAATTTTTCCCACTTCTTCTATCTCAGTTAACTCATGAAACTGAAATTATTCTCTTTTTAGTTCCCAATGAAATGATATGAACAAGTGTTTTTAGTGTGTGTAGTGGGAGGATAGTAATGAGGGAAGCAGGAGGGAGGCCAGATCCAATGTGATGGTACTTACAATAACCAAACAAAATATACTGCAATGAGGGCTCTGTACCAGAAATACATATATGGATTTATTTTTATATAAATACAGATGTCAATTTACATTGGTTAGAAAAAAATCAATAAACCATACAATATCCTCTTCTAAAATGTATTTCTTAGATCATCATGAAAATCATGAAAACCCTTATTTTTTTTTTTCTTAGAGCTGTTGGGCTAATGAAACCCAGCCAGTTACAGTGATCTTGGTGTTTTTCTCCTCTCCACTGAGCACAGTTTACTTGAGGCCTCATCTGAGGCAGGGCTTGCCAACACAACTGAGCAAGTCTAGTGTAGAGAACTTTAATGTGGTTGGACAATATCCAGCACCAAACAAGAATCTGTATCAGGCTCTAAAACTGGTCATATTTTCTTCCTCATAACCCTTTCTTTGTTCCTGCAGTCATTCAGTCTGTAAGACTGATCCTTTTTGTTTGTTTTGTTTTTTTTTTTTGGCTCCTTGAGTCCTCAGATTGTCAGGATTTCCAGAAAAATTCAGTGGTTCCTCTGCTTAGGTCAGAGGTGCTAATCCCCAAACCTTCTTGAATTCAAGGATGTCCTAGGCAAGACTTTTAACTTGCCTGCCTGCTTCCTCCTGTGAAACTAGGGGGTTTTCTAATTCTGTGCCAGTTCACGAGTAGGCTGCTGATCTGTGTGAGATCAATTATCTTTGTGGGAAGGGAGACCTACAAGTGCCAAGTTGTACTAAATTGATGAATAACATCAGGCTGCTAGGTCAAGAGTTAAAGAAAGCAGTCAAACCTACCTAATGAATTTGTTACATACTTTCAGAGCTTGAATCAACTCAGGGAAACAGAAGTCAGATAAATTTAATCATCATCATCAACGAAGTACTTACTATATTCCGGTGACTATGCTAAAGAGGTTTATATGAATTAATTTCTTAAACCTTACACTAACCTATGAGTATGAAATAGGTGTCGCTGTTACCTTCAGTTAACTACTGAGGTAGTTAACAGGCTTAAAAACATCAATGGATAAACGGTGGCATAAAAAATAGAGCCTGGGAATTTTCTGATTCTAGAACAACTAACATATTTCTTATATTGATTGTAATGTAGTCCATTTGACTTCCAGTAATAACAGAACTTCCTGCTAAGAACATTTAGAGGTTCAGAATGAGCTCTGAAGAATGCCTTCATGTCTCTGCCAGTTGCAAGCTGTGCCCTGTAGGGGCACCTGTGAAATGAGTCAGTAAGTGTCCCTCACCCTAGGGCTGCTTTGAGATTATCCATGTGGAGCATGTAAATGAGAGCTCAGTACTTAATAAGTATTCAAAACATTTTAGGTACTATTATCACTTATTTAATGACAGTATCTATTCTAATAATCACACTATCACTTTCAGCCAGAAAGCATGTGTACAAGTAAACACTAATTCACAGGTCTTGTTTGACCTATTGATCCCCACTTGCTGATACAATCAAAATAAGATAGTAATAAGACAATATAGCCTCTTACACAGATCTGGCTTGGTTGTAAGATTTAAACATCAGTTGCTACTTCCATTCCAAGCCATGCTGAATGAGCTAATAGTTTATTTGTGAGCATTTTAGGAGAAATTATAAAATAGAATGAAGTATTGACTCCATTAGGCACATTAAGGATTTGGATTCTGCAAGTCAGTGGGTAGGAAAAACCTGGAATTATTTCAAACTATCCTTATATTTTATAATTGTATATCTCTTCCTTCTGTATAAGGAGATAACAACTACCAAAACCTCTAATTAACCAAAGAATAGACATAAGAAATCATGTATATTCACATTTGTTTCCACATAGTCCATAGAAGCCATAGGCTGTTACGTAACCTTGGAGAGAATATTGGAAATATCCTGGGCTGGTGTATTTAAAGCTAATGCTCCTAAACTCAGACCCCCTAAGGCCACAGGTCCAAATTAGCCTTGAGTTCGAATTCCAGTCCTGCCATCTAGTAGAAGGATGACCCTAGATATGTCAATCAAGCTTCTATTTCTTCACTGGAAATATAGTACCTTCATCATGAATAGTTGTGGCCTTTAAGAGAATCTGTGTAGATAGATTATATATTATAGCATACCGTGTTCTCAATAAGTTTCAGCCAGTGCAATTTTGTGAGTATTCTTACTGCTTCATTCCACTCAGAATGGAATATTACTGTAATTTTAGTCTATATTTAGATTCTGCATGGTTTTAAAAAGGTTAAAAAGTAAAGAAAACCATGTTCTATGAAAGTTAAACTACTTAAGGAAAGAAGATCTGCCTTTTATTTGCAAAAATCTTATATGCCCCTAAATTTCAGGTAATAAAAGCCACGTTTTTTGTGCCAAGTTTTTTAATCATACAAAATTATCAAACCATCAAGTAAGACTTACAAGTGCCTGCATGGACATGGCATCATGCTGGGTGCTATAACACAAAAATTAATGTTGATATCATGTATAAGCAGTGTTTTTAAAAGTTTTAAATATGGTTACTCTCAATCTTTGACTCTTTTTACAAGAATAAGGGACTTGAGGTTTAGTTTCAATGGATAGGATTCAAATTGCAAGCCAGAAGGCGACTGAATGCTTCAGATACCCAAGTCCAAGTCCAGAGTTTAGTCCATGGTCAGGAAACCAGATATTTTATGTGCCTCCTACCTATGTTGATGGGTTTAGATGTTGAATAAGAGAGCCGACATGGGAAAGGCATTCAAATCCAGCTCTTCTTGAAGTTTCACATAAATGTTCCTTTCTTCTATGAAAACTATCCCTTAAGTTTATAGAAGCAAATTACATTTGCCCTCTCTCTCGGCAGTTACAAAAAAAAAAAAAAAATGGCTCTGAAAATGCAAAACACTATACAAATATATGCACAATCCTTCCAATTTTCATTTTTCTCTTGCAGGGAGCATAGCCTTATAGGAAAGCCTGCAAGCCTGGCCATCAGCATCAGGGAGACAGGCCTTGAGTCCCAAACCCATCACCTTCAAGTTGTATGGTTCTGGAAATTAGATAAGCTTTTTTTAATTTTATCTCTAGCCTCTATACTTCACTCTATTTCTAAAATAGGGATGACTACTAATGCCAAAGTCATTGGTTTCTTTTTAAGGGTATTATAATAGCAGAAATTAAAAACAAAAACTTTTGTGTCAAATACATTTCAAATCTGTTAGCAATTTTCATTAGAACAAAGAATCTGTATAATCCCATTATATCCAGGAAGATTTATACAGGGCATGTTTCATTCATTGTATACATTGTTTATAGCTAAAGTAACTATTTCTGAGATAAGGGATTCTCAAGCTAGACTACACATCAGAATCCCTGGAAAACATTAAATACACTGATTCCCAGGCCCCATCCCCAAATAATCAAATCATGATCTCTAGAAATGGGACCCTTGGCAGTCACTGACACTTTCTTAGAAGTAAAAAATCCCTCTTTCATGTTACTCTCTGAATTCTATAGTCTTTTCTTCTTTTATCTCATTGATCATTCCATTCTGAAGTGGAAGATATTGCTTTTCTTTATTGCAGGATTAATAACTGCTTGGAAGCTGCATACATGTGGATGTGTTACAAAGGAATATAGATTTGATTACATTTGCAGATTTCAACATTTCAAACATGACTTCTAACAGGAAATCTTCACAAAGCTCAAATTTTGTCTCCACCACGGCTCAATTTTTCTTTTCCTCTGAACCTTTGGAAAAGTCATGATTTTATCTTATCCTTCTGCTTGTAATTTAAATATTCACCATTCCTAAACTTTTGCTTTCCTTCTGCAAAGCAGAATAACTTATAATATTTGCAGCATTGCCTAAGTGCAGTTAGATACTCCTCCATTAGCCTAAACAAATATATATTAATTTTGTTTTGGGAAGTGGATTGTGACTACTTGCAAGTTTCCACCAGTACTTCTCTGGTTAAATTAGTATTAATTCTTATTTCTACATTTATCTACTATGGTTCATAGGTAGGAGGACAAGAATAATTCATTGACACACATCCAGACACAGGGGGAATGAAACACCATCCATGAGTCTTAAACTAAGGGAAAACATCTATGTTCACGAATGAGATGGCCTCTAATAATTTCGTTTACTGACACTATCTTTAGGGGTTTAGATCATGTTAAACTAGGCCTGGAATAAATTACATATGCTAGCTCTCTTATAGTCTCTAAAATTTTATGTAAAAATGTATTCCTTTACTAAATGAATTTCCCAGTGAAAAATAAAAAATGCTAAGACATGGAAAAAATGAAGTTTCTTTTAACTATACAGGATAAAAGAAGTACAGACATTAAGTACTTCTGCCCCCTTCACACCCAAGGTGACTGCTCATTTAATAGGGTTCATAATGACATAGTTTATTCTGCTTTGAATAGGTTCCTTTACTTAATGAAAAGGAGGAAAAACGTATAGAGGTAAAAATGCTAGAGAATATACTGTGATTTTGTTGTTTTTGTGTGAAAAGTACAGGGAGAAGAAATATATAGGGAAACAGTTATATAGATCTGAGGACACTTCCCATTATCACAATACAGACAACCTAATTTAAGAAATGTGTAGTTTGCTTCCCAACACACCAAAGTTGCATAGCTTTGAGAGCTCTGATCAGGTTCCATTATATCTGTCATCTGCAATCTGTATTTTTTTTTTTAATAATGCAACTTACTCATTTTCTTAGGTTAAACTGTTTTTCCGGAAGCATTTAAGAAGCAGTGCCTTCATCTGAGAAGTATAAATAAGCTTTATAATGTGAGAATCCTGAGTCATCCTAAACAAGTCCTCTTCTATGTCTCTCCTCTTTCCATATCTAACTCATCACTAATGTTTGTTTCTGTACAATGTAGACATTTCTCCAGTCTGTTCTATCTATACTTCCATCCTCACTACCATCATAGTCAGGCTACTAATGCTTCTAGACTGGACTGCTGCAAACACCCCATGAGTAGGCTACCAACATCCATCCTTATCCCCTCTCATGCATTTTTCAACTGCATCTAGAGAGAGAGAGCTATGCAATCATTTTCAACACAAATCTGATTTTGTGATGAATCTCATCTCATCCCAGCCTTGAAACCCTTTCATCTCCCACCCAATCTTTCATAATTGTCCTGACCTCCCCCATCTTGCTTTGATCTCCAGCCTATTGTGCTGCTTGGCTAGCTCCTTCACCACCACTAACCCCAACTGGGATTCAAAGGATAAAAACCTCTCATCTCCTCTGTCTCCTAATTCATCCCTATTCATCCTTCAGATTTCAGATTAATTGTCACTTCTCTAGGGAAGTCTTTCCTGATCTCTCTGCATAGGTTAATTTCCCTACAACTCTGTCTCAGAGCACCATATATCTTAGCACTTAACACAATCACAATTTTACAATGACTGCTAATTATTTGATTAGTATCTCTCCCATTAGACTGTGTTTATTCACCATTATAGCTTTAGTGACTTGTACAATCTAGCTCTCAATTAAACACCCAATAAAGTAAATAATAATTGAATGAAATAATGAATCAACCATCTCTATTCCCCTATATATGAAATATTAAAAAGAAATCCCACAATTAGGGTACACTTATCCTTATGTATTACAGTAAATGTTAATGAAAAAATGTCCTACTGACAGGCAACTACTACTTGGATTACAGTAATCTATCACTTCCTGTCTAATAGGAAACTGTGGTTCTTATGAAGAAAGCAAACATAATTATGAAGCATGGCATAATGCCAAATAGGTTATAATCAAAAAGCTCTGAGGGTCATAGAATTCGTAAGTTCCAGGGTTGGCCAAACCAGGTTCCAAATATATCGTATATTTGAAACAAAATGCTTAACATTTGACCCTCAATATGTGTGAAATAATTCAGGAGTCTCATGTATCAAAGGTTAATGATTTACTTTCCCAGTTAGTTATCTTTTATGGATGCCAAACCACTACTAGGACATTAATTTTGAATATATATTTAGAAATTAAGATTTTTTTATTTCAATTTTCTAGAGGTTTGGAGGGCTCTTCATATCATTAGCCACTTCCAGGGTGTTTAGCCACAAACACTATTCCTAAATTCCTAAGAGTGGAATAATGGAAATATTACAGATTCTGAGTTTTTATTTTAACTTAGAACCCTGATACCTATATTTATATCACAATTATAATTTAGAAAAAGTTATTTTCATATCTCCACCCTTCACCTGCCTCATCAATAAAATGATGTGGGACTAAATTTAATACACAAAAGACCATTCTTGGTGTGAAGGGAAAGGTGCCCAATAATGCTAGTTCTTGTCCCCTTATTCTTCTTCCTTGTTTGTCTCATCATTTGGATTATTCAGGCATTTGAAAAATATGGAAATCTATGTGTCAATTTGTATATGTTTAGTTCCAAATCACATCACATTTCATCTGTCCAGGAGATGGATATAAAAGATCTTGCAACTAAAGATTGGAATGACTTTTTCATTCTGATAAGTACATCTATTTATAGAAAGATAGCAATCAAGAGCACACATGAAAACTGAAAGACAGAAAGACCTTTGAAAAGGAAGAGGAAGAAGTACATGTAACCTGTGTCATTTTCAGATTGAGGTTCTCTGACATGTGGTTTGCCTGAAGGAAATAGTAAGTGATACTAAAGAATTTAACATAACCTCTTTTACATCTAAATTCTTCTCTCAGGGACGACCTTGGTTTTGAAATCTGAGTCACACACCCAATTTCTCTGTAAAGAGTGATTTTGAAACCAAGAGCTAATTTCCACCCCTCAGCTAGGCAAGGTTCCCCCTTGGCCCTGTAATGTTGTAATGCACATTAGAAAGAGCAATTGTTTTCCCTCTCTCTCTCTCTCTCTTTACAGTACCATAGTATTTTTTAAAACATAGTTAAAAATCACTTAAACCTTCTTGCTCAATACTTTTCTTTTGCAAATTGATGTGAGAATCTGAGGGTTTAAATCTATAAAGAAGGTTTTTCTTGGGTATTTTATCTCAGCCTTCCAATCAAGTTTCTATGTTTAGACTTAAATACAATTTTAACATTGAAGTATCCATTATGTTGGTCTCTTTGTAAAACAAAACAAAACAAACAGAAACTTAGATAGCTTGCAAGTAGAAGTACAGCTTTGAAACAAATCCAAAATAATGACTGAATAAAACCTCAGTTGGAATATAAATTGAATCACTGACATTTGGCAGAGGCATCAGCTAACTTAGCCTTAGGTGATGAATAGTGCCTCTCAAAATGAAATACTCTGGCTTAGATCCCATTACAAATAAAAATACAACTCTCTATAAATAATGACTTTATTCCATGGAAGCTATACTTGCACAAGGAAATGGTTTCATTATTACCATATATTACTCCAATAATACCCAGCAACATTGCTTAGAGTAAAGAATATGGACTCTAACTTCCATTTGCCTGAGTTGAAACGCTGACTCCATCAATTACTAACTGCGATCCTGGACAAGTTATATAACCTCTCTCTGCTTCAGATTTCTCATCTGCAAGATGGAGATAATAACATCTTGTAAGATGGTTAAAAGTTTAACCGACAAAGCATATATATGTATATCAGCAAGAAATGCCAGCTAGACTTTGGTCTTGAAGTCTGGAAACATAAATAAATGTTTACCATACAAAACCAGCATAATATGTGATCAATTAACACCTGCATTCAACAAGTTAGAAGGTCACTTTGAGGAGTTCCCATAGGATGGTGCACCATCCCATTGGGCTAGAGTCACGAAACACTAATTGGATGATAGTTTCCAAATCTGCAACTGCTGATGTGGCCAAGTGGAATGGGTTCCACACTCACTAAATTTAAACTCCCGCGATTACTTTTCCTGGGGTATGCTAAAGGCACGGTTTTGTTTAGCATAAATCTAGGAAACAAATCATTAGGACAGTGCATCATAGATTTGCATAGCGGAAATGCTATGGTAAATCACTGTCCTTGTTGCAATTCCATGCCCATACACTTAGGAAAAAGCACTTGTTGTGGAGAGGAGACTTCTCCTTGATGTCTTCTTCTAGGGCAACAGATGGAGTCAATAATATGCTCCTCAAAAGATGAGAATAGAAATTCTTCCTTTCTAAGAGTTTAGGTTGAGAGATCTTAGGGTCTTCTGTTATAATGTAAATGTATTTTTTTCCAAAGCAAAAACCAGTTGAGAGCAGTGTAATATTGATGCTGAAGAGAAAGCAGAGATTCAGAACCCATGACACTCCTTGGAAAAGTCAGACTAAAATCTTAGAAATAAAATAAAATTCTGGTAGAAGAATTTGAATCCAGATCTATCTACAAAAGTCTTTGTTCTTTCTGCTTCTGGGTATATTTTACAGTTCCTAGTATGTGCCGGAGATCATGCTAGCTAGGGAATTGCCAGATTTAGCAAATAAAAATACAGGATACCCAGTTAAATCTGAATTTCAGATAAATGATAAGTAATTCCTTAGTAGAATTATATCCCATGCAATATGGGGGACATATTTCAAAAGATAAATTATTTGTTGTTTTTCATCATTAACCCAAAATTCAAGCTGATTTACTAGATTAGATGCAGTGCACCCAGTTAAATCTGAACTTCAAATTAATAGTAAATAATTGTTTGGTGTAGGTATGTCCCATCCAACAGTTGGGACATGTTTATATAAAATAAATTATTTGTTCTTTTTCATCATTAAGTTGAAATTAAAATTTAATTAGGTGCACTATATTTCTTCTGTCAACTCTATGTTGTCTCTGTATATTCTCCTTTAATCCAAATTTACAAAATGTAGAAGAATTTGTCATTTTTTCCAGATCAAGTAGATAATAAATGATCAACTTTGAATGATCAACTTTAGGATGTGTGCTGCGGGAGATAGTGGGTTTGGATTAGGAGGTAGATTAGGAATATAGAAAGGGAAGGAGGTAAGTGCCAGGACAGAATCCACCTACTTCACTATTTTGATACAGGCTCTGGTTCTGCACTCCAAGCTCTCCCCTTTATTAAATTCAGCATCATTCTTCACTCTATCTGTTCTATAAGTTTGGTTAAATGGAAGAGAATGGACAAATATTTCTACTCTTATAAACACATAAACAGGGATGCCTGGTTGGCTCAGTCGGTTAAGTGTCTGCCTTCAGCTCAGATCATGATCCCAGAGTCCTGGGACCAAGTACCACATCAGGCTCCTTGCTCCTCTGACTGCCACTCTCCCTGCTTGTGCTCTCTCTCTCTCTGTCAAATAGATAAAATCTTAAAATACAAAACAAAACAAAAACCTTAAATAGCATACCAATTTTCTTGAATCAAAATTCAGGGTATACACTCTGAAAATAAACTGATAAATGAACGAAATATTTTTTAAAAATGATGGTCAGAAAAATCTGAGCTGAGGGGGTTCTGGGGTGGCTCAGTCGGTTAAGTACCTGCCTTTAGCTCAGGTCATGATCTCAGGGTCCTAGGGTAGAGCCCCACTTCCGGCTCCCTGATCAGGGAGCAGCCTGTTTCTCCCTAACCCTCAGCAGCTCACCTTGCTTGTGCTCTCTTGCTCACTGTCTCTCTCTCAAATAAATAAATAAATAAAATCTTTGAAAAAAAAAGAAAAGAGGGGCACCTGGATGGCACAGTGGGTTAAAGCCTCTGCCTTCAGTTCAGGTCATGATCCCAGGGTCCTAGGATTGAGCCCCACATCGGGCTCTCTGCTCAGCGGGGAGCCTGCTTCCCCCCACTGTCTCTCTCTGCCTGCCTCTCTGCCTACTTGTGATCTCTGTCTGTCAAATAAATAAAATCTTTAAAAATAAACAAATAAAAATTTAAAAAAAGAAAAGAAAAGAAAAGAAAATCTGAGCCGAATAGTCACTCAACTCAACTCCAATTCCTTTATGAGCCCACAAGTAAGTACGTTCCTTCATTTGGTGGTATAACTCTGTTTTCCTTATATGAATTCCACTCACTAGCATTAATATAATTTCTTATTTTTGTTTAGTGGTTTCATTTTCCACCTATCAGTATCAGAATCCCTAGATTAGATCAAAAACTCTAAAGAGAGTTTTATAAAATGTGTAAGAATTATTGATAATAATAGAATACACCCCATTTAAATTCATTTCAAATATAATTCTATCAGTTCCCACAACTAATTCAAATAATTTGCAGAGAGCCCTGGAGTTACAGAGAAATCTAAACTGGAGCTTCATGAGATAGTCTTTCTTTTTGTATAATAAGCCCCAAGTACACACGTGTTGTTCTTTGTTTTTGGTTTCCTGAGTGGACATGATCTTTCACATACACCTCTCAGTCTCTCCCTTGACACCTCTCATAACAAATGATCTACCTTGGTTGGTTGTTGAATATGGGTTGGATGTTGGTTGAATTGATTGGATGTTGAATATGTGTTACTGCAGGAAATTCTGTCCCACTAATTAATGTAATCCAGCCTAGAAAGAGATTAATAATCTAATAATATAACTTGAATAGAATAGATGCCAAAGTATTACCCAAAATATACTCATTAGTAAATATATATTTATTAATAGATTTTTTTAAAAAAACTAATATTTGTTCCTGATACCATTGTACTTACTGTTGATACATTTTAAAAAATACTACTTAAAAATCTGGGGGTTTTGTTTTGTTTCGTTTTTTTTTTAAAGTATGGTTCATGATGCATTAGAAAGGGGAGAAAGCCATTCAGAATAGAAAAGGTGAACATGCATTGTATACAAAAATACCATACAAAATACTATGATTTTATACTCTTTAAATACATGGATGAGAGTCAAAAACATTTGAAATTCATTGTACTTTTCTAGCTTGGCAAAAAATGAAAAAAAAAAAATCTTTCTTGTGTAAGTGTCCTCTTAGAATCTTACCTAAAGGGAAACATTAGCCTAACTTATTAGAAAATCAGAGTTATTGATATCCTTAATAATTAAAGGTAACTTTTATTATCCTTTTATTACTTTCATGGAAGACAGATTTAAACAAGCTATTTATATTGTAACTGTGGCTGCCTCAATCTTAAATACTTTGAGATCCTTTAAAATATGAAATTTGTCCTGCCAGCCCCAATGCTAATATCCTATCCATTTCTGGCATTGCAGAATGGCCAGATTTTGTCTCTCTTCAGCATCTGCCATAAAGCTCTATTCCTGCCTGGGCAGGAATAGATCACTTTGTGATCTTTCAGTACAGTCTCCTAATAAATGGCACCTTTTTCCAACCTCGCTTAATCTTTCCCCTCTTCTCTCTCTTTCTCCCCCTCCCCCTCTCCTCTTTATTGTATGTGAATGCTAGAGTACTACATAGTGGTTTATGTCACTTGATTGTTCCAAAAGATCTCCAAGGTAAAAAAGAATGGTGGAGAGAATTCTGATTCCACCAGATGCCTGCAGTATGCTAAGCACTGGTTGAGATATTATCAAGTATAAACTTCACGGTATGTTTGTGGAGAAAGACATAATTGCTTGCCTATCATTAAATTATCACACTGAGGCCCAGAGTGGTCCGCTGGATAGGGTACGAACAGACAGACCAACGAGGGTTCATAGAAGGAAGATCATTTGTAGGAGTCATGAGAGAAAAGCAGGGGAAGCAAGACCTGACTTCCAGTTGGATGCTTGCTCCCTCCCCCAAACACTCACAGACTTTTGCACCTTTCTGGAGAAATGATAGGAGAGTTAGGCAAAGTGGCTATGTGATGAGCATTTCCTTCTAATGCAGTGGCTTCCAACAGCGTTTTTATAGCATATCTGCTGCTTTAGCAGCTTAGAAATGCGAGAGTGATATGTATTGTTTTCCTACTCTAACAACAGCAGTGATAATAATAGAATATCTGGTTTGTTTATTTCTCATCATTTTTGTGTATTTGTTTGTTTTCATTCTGATGAGTGCAGGAGGCTAGATAATAGAGCTCTCGGTTCTTGAGCCATTTCTGTAGAAACAGCAAAAATTGATTTGTCCCATCATTATCCCTAAAGTGCCATGTTTTAAGGTTATAAATTATTCTAATCTGGACAGTATTCAGCTTCTAATTGGGTCTGAACTGGATGAGATTGTCAGATTCTAAGATTTGAGTCGCATGCTGCTGTGATGAGGAGAGTAAAAAACATGTAAAATAAATGATCTGCCCGAAGGATTCACATTTATGATTAATTATTGATCTATTGAAGGGCTTTCTACAAGTAGAAAAGTCTCTGCATTAAACCTTATTCTAGAATATGATCTAAGCATCTTTACTTGTAATTTTAACGTCGTAATATTACACCCCTATTTTATTTTTTAAAGACTTTATTTATTTATTTGAGAGAGAGGGTGAGAGAGAACATGAGTTGGGGGTGGGGGAGAGGGAGAAGCAGGCTCCTCGGTGAACAAGGAGCCTGATGCAGGACTGGATCCCAAAACTCTGAGATCCTGACCTGAGCCAAAGGCAGACACTTGACTGACTGAGTCACCCACGAGCCCTATTATATTTTATTTTAAAGCTATTATTTATTTATTTGAGAAAGAGAGAGAGAAAGTACGAGCAGGGGCAGAAGGAGAGGGAGAAGAAGACTACCCAGTGAGGAGGGAGCCCAAGGGGATGCAACCTGGGGTTCAGTTCCAGGACCCTGGGTTCATGACCTGACCCAAATGCTTAACCAAACCCCTGAGCCACCCAGGCACCCCCAACATTACCTATTTTTTTTAAAGATTTTATTTTTTTATTTATTTGACAGACAGAGATCACAAGTAGGCAGAGAGGCAGGTGGGGGGGGAGGGGGAATAGGCTCTCTGCTGAGCAGAGAGCTCGATGTGGGGCTCAATCCCAGGACCCTGGGATCATGACCTGACCTGAAGGCAGAGACTTTAACGCACTGAGCCATTCAGGCGCCCACATCACCTATTTTAAAGACTTATTTGGGAAGAGGACTCTAGTGCCGTTGGCTCCCATTTTGTGTGACTTCCTTGCTGCCTTGGACATTATTGACAACCTGTTCTTCAAATTCTCTTTCTCCAGGTATTTGACACTTTATTTTTCTGATATATCTTCTTACCTTTTTGACAAGTTCTCCTTAATTGGATTTTCTTCCTTCTACCTTCCAGCTCTGGGGTAGTCCTTGCTCCTCTGTTCATTTTACTTTATTTTCACACTTTCAGAAAATTAACCTCCTTCTCTGTCACTTTTCTCACAATTTTTTGTCTGAATGACTCCTGGAAAAACATTAATTAATGCAGATTCAATCCATCCTTTGTTTTACCTTAAAAATGGTTTTTTTTGGGACGCCTGAGTGGCTCAGTTTGTTAAGCAGCTGCCTTCGGCTCAGGTCATGATCCCAGCATCCTGGGATCGAGTCCCACATTGGGCTCCTTGCTCAGCAGGGAGCCTGCTTCTCCCTCTGCCTCTGCCTGCCACTCTGTCTGCCTGTGCTTGCTCCTGTGCTCTCTCTCTATCTGACAAATAAATAAATAAAATCTTAAAAAAATGCTTTTTTTCCCCTATTTCATAACACTTCACTGCAAGTGTGGGTAACTATTTTTTTGTGAAAAATTTTAAATATTTTCTTCATATTTTGAAATATACTCCTGAGGGTTATCTCATTTTATCCATGGCTTTATGCATCCCCTGGCTCTAGCCATGTGCCCTCAGAGCAGAAATACCATCGGAGAGGCTCTGCCTTAAACTATCTTTGTCTCCTGCTTGGACCTGCATCCCAAGTCCAGGCAAACCTCTGTCTGGTCAGGATTTTACTTGGCAATTCTGGCAAATAACTGACACTCAACCTGTTTATAGCCAAATATATAATCTTCCCTTCCAAATTGACTCCATTTTCTCTGGAAATGGTATTATGATACTCTCAGTAACACAAGATTAAGATTTTAGCACTCTTCAATTTCTCCTTTAGTCTGCACATACAAAAATTAAATTGTATTATTATATTCTGCTTCTCTCTCTTATTCCTTCATAGTCTAGCATCTTCCATAGTACATGCAAGGATCTTTAACCTTCAGGGAGTCATGGACTGTCTTGGTCATTGGAAGCCCATGTACCTCTCCCCAGAGGATCTATATTGTAGTATATACATTTTTAAGGGGGTTCAAATTTCCCACCCCAGTAAAATGGCTTTACCAGCCAGTTTGCTTTCCTCCAAGCCTTCTAAATTGCTGTCAGATTTATCTTCCTTAAATACAGTCTTTATCAGGAGCACCTGGGTGGCTCAGTCAGTAAGCATCTGACACAGGTCATGATCCCAGGGTCTTGGGATAGAGCCCTGAGTTGGGCTTCCTGCTCAGTGGGAAGCCTGCTCTCCTTCTCCCATTCTCCCTGCTCATGTTCTCTCTCTTGCTGTCTCTCTCTGTCAAAAAAATGAATAAAATCTTGAAAAAAAATACAGTCTTTATCAAGCATTAGCCACCTCAACAGTTTTATACTATATGGAGTATAAACCATTTACAGCATAAAATGGAAGGGTTGAATGTTGTTTTAATATGTATTAAGGGTTTATATAGCTCAACTACTTTATACACATTATTATAGTTAAGACTCACAATAAAATTACCTGATATCATCTTCTTTGATAAGGAGGAAAAAAAGACATATGTATATAGGAGAGCTGGACTATAACTCCAAGTCTCTCTTACCTCAAACCTTATGATTTTTCAGTTAATCCAAGTTGGCTTCAATTCCTAACTTCTCTAAAACCCAAACACCTTCTTTTGCCTTGCATAAATTGTATTTTTCCCCAAAACTTTTTCCAGCTTTGTATTCCATGACTATCTTCATGTTTCTGCTCCAGCTGGAGTTCTGTCATTGTTCTGCCCCAAACTTGACATGCATATGAGTTTCCGTATGTTGCCTCCTCACCTAAGAAAAGGAAAAAACAATCAATGGCCCTTGCTCTTCATATCCAACTCCTTATCATTTTTCAAGGCCCACTACAATTTGCGACTTCCTCTTCCATAGCTCCCCCTGTGAACTTCCAATCTGTACTTTTAAACATATACTTCATTTTCATTTCTTTTCAGTAATTTTTCTGCCACCATTTTGTACTATTATTAGCTTAGTGCTGTGTATAACCTCCCAACCCATTAAACTATAGGCAGTTGAGGGAGCCATATAATTTAATTTACAAACAGCAGGGGCTCCCTATATCTGTTGAATGAATGATTACATATGTATGCATAAGTGACCCATTTTCCTAGGATACAACCCAGCCACAATTGTTTAATCTTTATTTTCTCTGAGCTGATTCCTTTGTGAATTCTTTATGAAGTGCAGTAACAAAGAATGCTGATTTTTTTCTTTAAATGTTTTTCAAGTATTCCCTATAACCACACTGGAAACATATATTGAACCCTAAAGGGAGTCCTTCACTTAAAATGGTGAAAAAGGAAATTTCATTCAACTCTGTGGTTCTCAAATAGGCCATTAGGTTTTCCTTCTGTCAATACTTATGTTCCTCAATCAGAATAAGAGACTGTTCCAGTTTCCCTTAAATTAAAAAAAAAAAAAAAAAAAACAAGAGAAATAGAACTTGTTCATTCTTAAAAATCTGTTAAATCACATGTTTTGTGTTAACTGGCTTGGGCATTGACATGGAATGTTGAGAACTATGCCCAACATGCACATAGTACATCATCTGCATGATCCCAACTAGAATATTCTCTTTGGTTGATCTCTGGGTACCCAGGGAGTATGTATAACGCATTTTCAGGGAAGCAAGAAAACTTGAAAATCTCTAGATGATACATAGTAAATCAAAGACAAGGCCCCATATGAAAAGATTACTTCTTTTCTCCCTATGTCAACACTATCTAGTTTGTTCTGTCCCTATATGTAAAAGAACTGGACTCCTAAAGAAATCGGAAACATGAATGATAAACATATTTATTCAGTCCTGTATTTATACCACCTTTTTCAGTAGAAAGAATACTTAGGCAATTCATTCATTCTTTTAATAAATTGTTATTGGCTTACTACTCTATGCTATAATCTCTGCCTTTTCTATCTATTCAGAATTTATCCTTCAGTAAGACGTTGGGCCTTTCTTCCCAAACTGTATTCACATCTAGAAATCACAGACAGCTATAGGCTCCCCTTTCAATCAACACTAGAATATGCATTTATTTCAGAAATTCAGCAGTATATACATTAAAAAGATTTCTAGTTGAAATATTACATATATACAGAAAATATACCCGCCTATTAGTTTTCAGAGAGGAAGCACATCCAAGAAATCATCAGGTTCAGGAAATCAAACAATACCATCACTTCTAAAACAGTCCTTGTAGATAAATTTACAAGTTCTCAGAGGAGTCAAGATGGCGGAGAAGTAGGAGGCTGAGACGACATCAGGCAGCAGGAGATCAGCTAGATAGCCTATCAAACCATTCCGAACACCTACAAATTCAACAGGAGATCGAAGAGAAGAAAAACAACAATTCTAGGAACAGAAAATCGACCACTTTCTGAAAGGTAGGACCAGCGGAGAAGTGAATCCAACGCGACGGGAAGATAGACCCCAGGGGGAGGGGCCGGCTCCTGGCAAGCGGCGGAGCACAAAATCAGAACTTTTAAAAGTCGGCTCCACGGAGGGACATCGCTCCAGAGGCTAAACTGGGGTGAAGACCTCACGGGGACAACGTGGACTCAGGTCCCGCGGGGTCACAGAAGGATCGGGGGTGTCTGAGTGTCGCAGAGCTCACAGGTATTAGAGCGGGGAAGTCGGCTGCGGAGACAGAGCCGAGATTTCCTAGTGGTCTGTGACACGGACCGGTGCTCTGTGGCACTGGCCGGTGCTCTGTGCGAGGGGTCCCCACAAGATCCGGGGAGACTCCGACCCGGGAGAGCTCAGGGATTTACGGGGTCCGGAGACTCCAGGTGGGACTCTGCCAGAGACAGAGACGCTTGGTCACAGGCTGGGTGAGCTCGGAGCACTCCCAGAAGCCAGTGAGACGGGACTGCTTAGGCACGATTTTCTCTGAGCGCGGTCTGCAGGCGCGCGCTGTCTGCGGGTGCGCGCAGTGTCGGCGGGCCTGCGGGGTCTGCGGGCCTGCGGTGTCTGCGGTTGCGAGGTGTCTGCGGGCGGACGCGCGCGTGCACTCTCCGGCGCAAACGTGGGCTAGGGAGACTGGAGGGATTAAACGCTTTTCTCTGAAGGCGCACTGAAGACTGGGGCCCCTAGCTCTCGGCTCCTCTGAACTGGAGATTGGGAGGCCGCCATTGTCATTCCCGTCCTCCAGAACTCTACAGAAAGCGCGTTCAGGGAACAAAAGCTCCTGAAAGCAAACCTGAGAGGATTACTTAGCCCGGCCCCTGGTAAGGGCGGTGCAGCTCCGCCTGGGGCAAAGACACCTGAGAATCACTACAACAGGCTCCTCCCCCAGAAGATCAAAGAAATCCAGCCAAGACCAAGTTCACTTAACAAGGAGAACAGCAGATTCTTATCTGGACAAAATAACAAGGCGGAAAAACTCACCACAAAAAAAAGAGCAGGAGACAGGACCGAAGGCTAGGGACCTAATCAATACAGACACTGGTAATATGTCAGATCTGGAATTCAGGATGACGATTCTCAAGGTTCTAGCCGGGCTCAAAAAAGGCATGGAAGATATTAGAGAAACCCTGTCAGGAGAAATAAAAACCCTTTCTGGAGAAATAAAAGAAGTAAAGTCTAATCAAGTTGAAATAAAAAAAGCTATTAATGAGGTGCAATAAAAAATGGAGGCTCTTACTGCTAGGATAAATGAGGCAGAAGACAGAATTAGTGATATAGAAGACCAAATGGCAGGGAATAATGAAGCAGACCAAAAGAGAGACAATCAACTACTGGACCACGAGGGGAGAATTCGAGAGATAAGTGATGCCATAAGACGAAACAACATTAGAATAATTGGGATTCCAGAAGAAGAAGAAAGAGAAATAGGAGCAGAAGGTATATCAGAGAGAATTATTGTAGAGAATTTCCCTAATATAGCAAAGGGAACAAGCATCAAAATCCAGGAGGTGCAGAGAACACCTCTCAAAATCAATAGGAATCGACCCACACCCTGCCATCTAATAGTAAAATTTACAGGTCTTAGCGACAAAGAGAAAATCCTGAAAGCAGCACGGGACAAGAAGTCTGTAATGTACAATGGTAAAAATATTAGATTGGCAGCAGACTTATCCACAGAGACCTGGCAGGCCAGAAAGAACTGGCATGATATATTCAGAGCACTAAACGAGAAAAACATGCAGCCAAGAATACTTTATCCAGCTAGGTTATCATTGAAAATAGAAGGAGAGATAAAAAGCTTCCAGGACAAACAAAAACTTAAAGAGTTTGTAAACACCAAACCAGCTCTACAGGAAATATTGAAAGGGGTCCTCTAAGCAAAGAGAGACCCTAAAAGTATTACCAGAAAGGAACAGACATTATACAGTAACAATCACCATACAGGCAATACAATGGCACCAAACTCATATCTCTCAATAGTTACCCTGAATGTAAATGGGCTAAATGCCCCAATCAAAAGACACAGGGTTTCAGAATGGATAAAAAAACAAAACCCATCAATATGCTGCCTACAAGAAACTCATCTTAGACCTGAAGACACCTCCAGATTGAAAGTGAGGGGGTGGAAAACAATTTACCATGCTAATGGACATCAGAAGAAAGCTGGGGTGGCAATCCTTATATCAGATCAATTAGATTTTAAGCCAAAGACTATACTAAGAGATGAGGAAGGACACTTCATCATACTCAAAGGGTCTGTCCAACAAGAAGATCTAACAATTTTAAATATCTATGCCCCTAACATGGGAGCAGCCAACTATATAAACCAATTAATAACAAAATCAAAGAAACACATTGACAAGAATACAATAATAGTTGGAGACTTTAATACACCCCTCACTGAAATGGACAGATCATCCAAGCAAAAGATCAACAAGGAAATAAAGGTCTTAAATGACACACTGGAGCAGATGGACATCACAGATATATTCAGAACATTCTACCCCAAAGCAACAGAATACACGTTCTTCTCTAGTGCCCATGGAACATTCTCCAGAATAGATCACATCCTGGGTCATAAATCAGGTCTCAACAGGTATCAAAAGATTGGGATCATTCCCTGCATATTTTCAGACCACAATGCTCTGAAGCTAGAACTCAATCACAAGAGGAAATGTGGAAAGAGCACAAATACATGGAGGCTCAACAGCATCCTTCTAAAAAATGAATGGGTCAACCAGGAAATTAAAGAAGAATTGAAAAAACCATGGAAACAAATGATAATGAAAACACAACGGTCCAAAATCTGTGGGACACAGCAAAGGCAGTCCTGAGAGGAAAATATATAGCGATACAAGCCTATCTCAAGAAACAGGAAAGGTCTCAAATACACAACCTAACCCTACACCTCAAGGAACTCGAGAGAGAACGACAAAGAAAGCCTAAACCCAGCAGGAGAAGAGAAATAATAAAGATCAAAGCAGAAATCAATGAAATAGAAACTAAAAAAACAATAGAACAAATCAATGAAACTAGGAGCTGCTTCTTTGAAAGAATTAATAAGATTGATAAAACCCTGGCCAGACTTATCCAAAAGAAAAGAGAAAGGACCCAAATAAATAAAATCATGAATGAAAGAGGAGAGATCACAACCAACACCAAAGAAATACAAACAATCATAAGAACATATTATGAACAACTCTATGCCAACAAATTCGACAATCTGGAAGAAATGGATGCTTTCCTAGAGACATATAAACTGCCAAAACTGAACCAGGAAGAAATAGGCCCATAACCAGTTAGGAGATTGAAACAGTCATCAAGAATCTCCAAACAAACAAAAGCCCAGGGCCAGATGGCTTCCCAGGGGAATTCTACCAAACATTTAAAGAAGAATTAATTCCTATTCTCCTGAAAGTGTTCCAAAAAATAGAAATGGAAGGAAAACTTCCAAACTCATTTTATGAGGCCAGCATCACCTTGATCCCCAAACCAGACAAGGATCCCATCAAAAAAGAGAATTACAGACCAATATCCTTGATGAACATAGATGCGAAAATTCTCACCAAAATACTAGCCAATAGGATCCAACAGTACATTAAAAGGATTATTCACCACGACCAAGTGGGATTTATTCCAGGGCAGCAGGGTTGGTTCAACATCCGCAAATCAATCAATGTGATACAGTACATTAACAAAAGAAAGAACAAGAACCATATGATACTCTCAATAGATGCTGAAAAAGCATTTGACAAAGTGCAACATCCCTTCCTAATCAAAACTCTTCAAAGTGTAGGGATAGAAGGCACATACCTCAATATTATCAAAGCCATCTATGAAAAACCCACGGCAAGTATCATTCTCAATGGAGAAAAACTGAGAGCTTTTCCGTTAAGGTCAGGAACACGGCAGGGATGTCCACTATCACCACTGCTATTCAACATAGTACTAGAAGTCCTAGCCTCAGCAATCAGACAACAAAAAGAAATTAAAGGCATCCAAATTGGCAAAGAAGAAGACAAACTATCGCTCTTTGCAGATGATATGATACTATATGTGGAAAACCCAAAAGGCTCCACTCCAAAACTGCTAGAGCTTGTACAGGAATTCAGTAAAGTGTCAGGATATAAAATCAATGCACAGAAATCAGTTGCATTTCTTTACACCAACAACAAGACAGAAGAAAGAGAAATTAAGGAGTCAATCCCATTTACAATTACACCCAAAACCATAAGATACCTAGGAATAAACCTAACGAAAGAGGCAAAGAATCTATACTCAGAGAACTATAAAGTACTCATGAAAGAAATTGAGGAAGACACAAAGACATGGAAAAATGTTCCATGCTCATGGATTGGAAGAATAAATATCGTGAAAATGTCTATGCTACCTAAAGCTATCTACACATTTAATGCAATGCCTATCAAAATCCCATCCAATTTTTTCAAAGAAATGGAACAAATAATCCTAAAATTTATATGGAACCAGAAAAGACCTCGAATAGCCAAAGGAATATTGAAAAAGAAAACCAAAGTTGGTGGCATCACAATTCCCGACTTCAAGCTCTACTACAAAGCTGTCATCATTAAGACAGTATGGTACTGGCACAAAAACAGACGCATAGATCAATGGAACAGAATAGAGAGCCCAGAAATAGACCCTCAACTCTATGGTCAACTAATCTTCGACAAAGCAGGAAAGAACATCCAATGGAAAAAAGATAGCCTCTTCAACAAATGGTGTTGGGAAAATTGGACAGCCACATGCAGAAAAATGAAATTGGACCATTTCCTTACACCACACACGAAAATAGACTCAAAATGGATGAAGGATCTCAACGTGAGAAAGGAATCCATCAAAATCCTTGAGGAGAACACAGGCAGCAACCTCTTCAACCTCAGCCGCAGCAACTTCTTCCTAGGAACAACGCCAAAGGCAAGGGAAGCAAGGGAAAAAATGAACTATTGGGACTTCATCAAGATCAAAAGCTTTTGCACAGCAAAGGAAACAGTCAACAAAACCAAATGACAACTGACAGAGTGGGAAAAGATATTTGCAAATGACATATCAGATAAAGGGCTAGTATCTAAAATCTACAAAGAGCTTAGCAAACTCAACACCCAAAGAACAAATAATCCAATCAAGAAATGAGCAGAGGACATGAACAGACATTTCTGCAAAGAAGACATCCAGATGGCCAACAGACACATGAAAAAGTGCTCCA